>CAUYPK010020748.1:0-223861 GCA_963574355.1 Loris lydekkerianus | reverse complement strand
ACGCCCAAGTGCCCATCGACCCAGGAATGGACTAGCAAATTGTGGTACATGTATACCATGGAATACTATGCAGCCTTAAAGAAAGATGGAGACTTTACCTCTTTCATATTTACATGGATGGAGCTGGAACATATTCTCCTTAGCAAAGTATCCGAGGAATGGAAGAAAAAGTATCCAATGTATTCAGACCTACTATGAAGCTAAACTATAGCTTTCACATGAAGGCTATAACCGAACTATACCACAAGACTATGGGGAAAGGACCAAAGAAGGGGAAGGGAGGGGGGAGGTTTGGGTGGAGGGAGGGTGATGGGTTGGGCCACATCTATGGTGCATATTTTTATCTATAATTAAAAAATAAAATAAAAAAATAAAATAAAATAAAATAATAATTAGTAAAAAAAAAAAAAAAAACAAAGTAAGACTCTGTCTCAAAAAAAAAAAAAAGATTTGCAAATGCTTACAAATTAGAGTTTCTTGCTAAAGAACAATATTGCTTTAACGAGTTGTATATGACCAACACGTCATCTGGTAGCCTGCTGTTGCTTACCCTAGAAGCAGGTACAGAGCTAGAAAGAGTAGTTATTTTGTTTCCTGCTAGGAATCTTTTTTATGCATCTCTCACTTAGAGAAAGTATTGTATTGTTTGGGGAAATTATATTAAATTTATCAGTACTTAGTATTTATGTATGAGTCCATCTTCCTAACTGACCTTTAAATTCTAGAAAAACAACTATACCCTATTTTATTTTTTATTTTTTATTTTTTTTTATTGGAGACAGGATTTGGCTCTGTTACCTAAGTATGAGGGCAGTGGTGTCATCATGACTCACTGCAACCTCAAACTCCTGTATTCAAGTGATCCTTCTGCCTCAACATCCCAAGTAGCTGGGACTACAAATAGGTTCCACCAAGACTCAGCTAATTTTTCTAGAGATGAGATCTCTAGAAAAGACCAGCTTAGGCTGGTCTCAAACTCGTGACCTCAAGCAGTTGTCCCATCTCTGTCTCCTAAAGTGCTAGGATCACAAACATGAGCCATTGCACCTGGCTTTATTTTATTGCTGGGTTTTTGTTGTTGTTGTTTTTGACACAGAGCCTCAAGCTGTCGCCTTGGGTAGAGTGCTGTGTCATCACAGCTCACAGCAACCTCCAACTCCTGGGCTCAAGTGATTCTCCTGCCTCCACCTCCCAAGTAGCTGGGACTACAGGCGACCGCCACAACGCCTGGCTATTTTTTTGGTTGCAGCCGTCATTGTTGTTTGGCGGGCCCGGGCTGGATTCGAACCTGCCAGCTCAGGTGTATGTGGCTAGCACCTTAGCTGCTTGAGCCACAGGCGCTGAGCCTATTTTGTTGTATTTTTTTTTTTTATCCCATGTTATACCTGTTTCTATGCCTGACACGTAAATTTTCTACAAATGTTGGGTAAATTTAATTGAATTTTATTTTGGGCTCATAATCTTCTATTTAGAAAATGTAAGGAGAATCAGCATGAAAATGCATAAATACACAGAATTAGAATGAAAATTAAAGCAGCTATCTTACTATAATTATTGTTTTTTATCATTAGATTCTAAAATGTTTTAGCAACTAGAAGAGACAAAGTGCTGGATTATGAATCTGAACAAATGATAAAAATGCATAGAATTACACACATATGAAACAGGTGAAATCTGATAAGCTCTTTTGCTACCAATGTCATTTTCCTGGTTTTGGTATTATATTATAGTATTTAAGAAGTTACCATAAGAGGAAACTAGGTGAAGGGGCCCTCTCTGTACTGCTTTTGCAGCTTCCAGTTCTGGGCCAACATCTTCAATAATGCAAATAGTGATAAAAACTTTAAATCTTGCTGTAGCTATTTTATAATTTAAATAAAAAATTTTAAGGTGTCTTGAGAAAGGAAAATCTCTAAGGGGTACCTGGTAAAACCCTTCTTGAATTTTACCACAGGAATTCCACATGTAGGTGACCCCATTAGTGGTGAGTGGGAAACTAAGATAGAAGTAGTATATTGAATAAGGAAGAATTCTAGTGCCTTTTAGACATTATTGTCACAATAACAATAATGTCATGTTGTAATGGCATGTCACAATAATACCTGGGTGGTATCCTTACCTCCATCTTCTGGAGTTTTAGTTTAGACATGTGGAGCATCACAAACTAGTAGAGCCAAAAGTTTTATCTGAACTCATTTCTAACTCATGCAAGAAGATCTAAGCCCTATACATTATATACATTACCCACAGTATACATTACTGTCATGCTTCCCTTGGAGAGGTGACTGCAAGCATAATAGGTACTGTAAAGCAAATACTAACATGACTGGTTCAATGCAGTTAAAAAATAAAAAATTACTTAGAGAATTGTCAGATTATTGTCAATAACTAATATATCATGTGATCCTGATAAGAATACAAGAAATATCTTCATTGGTGTATTCAGATTATATTAAGTATTACTCAGCAAGTTGAGAAGACTAAAGGAATGTATAAACACACACTGCCCCAGCATTGCTCATGTCAAAGGACAAGATAGAGAGGAAATCCGAAGTTGAACAAACTTCATTAATATTGTCAGTACACTTTCCGGGTTTAAGAATTAAAGTATTTAACCAGAGATTACAGCAAATGCAGTAGATTTGCCTCTTCTTTAGGGAACTTAGAGCAGTTGTAGGATCTCTTAAGTCTGATAACATCTGAGTTAAATTTTTGAGAGAGCAAACAAGTAAGAGGTTGGCATAGAGAATAACAAGGCTACCATGTAAGTCAAGCCCCAAAAGATAGGATTGTTTTGACTGTGTAAAGAGCAAAAATAAGAGGAAGAATATTAAAAGCAGAGGGAAAAATATGTGCATGTACAGGCCCCAATTTAAGAAAAGGACTGAAAGACAAGTATGGCCTGACATAGTAAATGAGGGAAGAGAATGTTTTGAGATAAGTTTGGAAAGATTCAGAGACCAGATGATGCAGGGCCTTGGAGGCCTTTATAAAGAGTTTAGATTTTATTCTAAGTACATCAGGAAGCCTTGGAAGTATTATAAACAAAGCATGATAATCCAATTTGTGTGCATGTGTGTGTGTTTTCAATTTGTGTTTTAAGAGGATTACTTTTGCAGTTATGTGCATTCAGATGAGGGCAAGGGAGAATTAGAGACTAGATGGAAAAGTATTGAAGTAGGCTGAGCTGTGCCTTGGAAATAAAGATACCTCAGAAAAGAATCAGTGTCTTAACACACCACAAAGGTTTATTTCTTGATTATGTAACACACTATTTGAGTTGTATAGCTTTCCTAGGCAATGCTTAAGTGGTAACCTGAACATCTGGGTTCCACCCATATTTCGACATTGTTGTCTTCCATATGTGGCCTTTACAGTCACCAGGAAGGGGAAGAGCAAGTGTATATGAAGACATAGGGATTTTATGGCCAGGCCTAGAAATGATGTGCAGTCCTTTGGCATATACCCTATAGCCAGAACTCAATCACTGTAGGCCAGTTCCAATTGCAAGGGAGGCTGGAAGATAGAGTCTCCCCTTGTGGCCAGGAGGCAAGGAATGATGATCCATTGACTTGGATATAAGTAGTAGAGATGGATATGAATTCTTAACTCCACCTCCTTGACCTTACCTCCTTTCATTTCCCATTGTACTTATGTGATCCAGTTATATTAGACCCCTTGATGCAGTCAAATGGAACTACCAGTCTTTCTCCTAGTATGCTTGTTTAGGAAATTGAAAGCCTAACTCAGATGTCTGCTTCTTCACAGTCTCCCTGGTTCCTTCCATATAGGAGTGATTTCTTCTGCTCAACTTTTAAAACAGTAATTTGTTTTATCTCCTTATTAAATAAGCTACTCAAGAGCCAGGGCCTTACACATTTATGTCAGTTTCCATACTGATAGGCATTTAATGAAAGTTTGCCAAATTGAATGAAATCTACTTAAATTGTTGCTTCTGTTGAATGTAAACTCCCTGAAGACAGGGCAGTGTTTTGTTAACATTTGTATTCCTAGCACTCAGGACTGGGCATTCAATGTATATCTGAATCAATGAATGGATATTTGATGTAAATAGAATATAATAGAGTCTTAGAACATCCTTATTTACTCAACTCACTTTAAATTCAGCTGTAGATTCAGAAAATAGAAAATTTTAACATCTGCAATTTGGCCTCCTCTTTGGCTCAATTAGTAATGCCTACGTGCCACTGCTCTCATGTATTTGCTATTCTCTGCCTTGGAAAGAATCTTTCTCATTGCCAGGAGCCCAGTGGCCCTAAATCAGGCTGTACAAACTGTGACTCTAATATTTTAAAGAAAAGTAGTTTTTCTGGTACAGTGTGGTCACTAACTGCAGCCAGCTTGCTTCAGCCACATTAATCTGAACAAATATGTATCTGTTCTAGTGCTGGAGGAAAAACTAGTTATGTTGCACTTGTTGAAAGATGGTAGTATTCTGTATTTATGGGCATTGTAAGGGGCTTTCAAAGATAATTTCTACTATATGCTGCTTTCTCCTTGCCTGTTGCTTGGCTAAAATTCTACAGAGTTATACTGCACTTAAAAGACTTATTTATTTATTTATATATTTGAGATGGAGTGTCACTCTGTTGCCTAGGCTAGAGTACTGTGGCATGACCCTAGCTTATGGTAACCTCATACTCAAGTGATCCTCCTGCCTCAGCCTCCCGAACATAGTAGCTGGGACTACAAGTGCCTACCACAACACTCAGCTAATTTTTCTATATTTAGTAGAGATGGGGTCTCCCTTTTGCTCAGTCTGTTCTCAAACTCCTGAGTTCAAGGGATCCTCCTGCCTCAGCCTCTCAGAGTACTAGGATTAGAGGTGTGAGCCACTACACCCTGCCTAAAAGACCTTTTTAAGTTGGTGCTTTACTGCATACCATTTGTATGACTTTCAAAATCTCAGTTTTATAGTCTGTGCAGTGGTGAAATTACTAACTTCACAGTGTCAATATTTTAGTGTCAGTATGGTAAGATTTTGATAAGGCAATTCTGAGAATGATTTGTAAATTGTAAAACATTGTATAAATTTAGGTGGTTTTACATGCACCTCAGTGACACTGCGTTTGTTTATAATTATTTTTCTTCATTATTTTACTTTATTCAACATAACTCTATTAACAGAACATTTATTTATTAATTTATTTATTTTAGATTAATATGAGGGTACAAGCAATTAGTTTACAATGATTGTGTTTTGCAGTTAAGGTCCTTATTATTGTGCACTTCACCCGGGAGGTGTGCCATGTACCCTTCTTAACATTGTGCCCGTTAGGTAAGAACACACCAATACCCCTCCTCCTACCTTCCTCCTCTTCCTCCCTTATTTCTTCCTCCCTTTCCCCAACTTGAATTAGATTGAGTTTTTCTCTTGTGGAGGTGTGTATTGGTTCATCTACTGGCTTCATATTAGTGTTGAATACATTGGATACTTGCTTTACCATTCTTGTAATACTTTACTAAAGAGAATGTTTTCCAGCTCTATCCAAGTTATTACAAAAGATATAAAGTCTCCATTTTTATGGCTGAATAGTATTCCATGGTATATATATACACCATAGTTTATTAATCCATTCATGGATTGATGTGCACTTGGGTTGATTCCACATCTTGGCAGTTGTAAATTGAGCTGCAATAAACAATCTAGTGCAAATGTCTTTATGGTAAGATGATTTTTTTCTTCTGAGTACATCCCTAGTAATGGGATTGCAGGATCAACAAAACTTCTTTTTTTCTTTCTATAGCTTTGTCCAGTTAAGGCAATAAGAAAATGTTATTTATCTTTTTTATTGGCTTTGTTAGAAGGCATCAAGAAGCTTGGGTATTTTGTATTGCCAGGTACTTTACCTACTGGGTTGACTGAAGGCCTGAAAGGGAAGACATTGATACCAGCCAGCACTTATGGCTCAGTGATCAACCATGCTACCTCACAGCCCTTCAGATTCTGGGGAAGCTGACCACGGGGGGACTCCTGAGTTGCTCCACTATATTGATATACCATCATGTGCTACATAATGACATTTTAGTCAACAGTGGACCGTGTACACAACAGTGGTCCAATAAGCTTATAATATTATATTTTTATTCTACCTTTTCTATGTTGAGATATATTTAGATATGCAAATACTTACTCATTGTGTTACACAAGCCCATAACATTCAGGAAAATGCTGTACAGTTTTATATCCTCAGAGCAATAAGCTATACCATCTAGTCTAGGTATGTAGTAGGCTATACCATCTAGGTTTGTAAAAGTACACTTATGTTTGCATGATGGCAAAAGGGCACATTTTATCTGAATGTATCTCCATCATTAAGTTACGCCTGAGGGGATGATGAAAACAGGTAAAGAAAGCTCTGCAATTTCTTCAGGTTTCTGTCTTTTGCTGATTGAAGTCTACAGAGGATAGGTGCAATTTAATTGTTTTTCTCTACCAATTTTGCTAATTTCCCCAAGAAGAGCAGGTAAGTCAGACATGTCCATTACTTTCTCTCTACTGCATCTACATATCAATAAAGTGGGACAATTTCTTATACAGTAAATAATCTGTCTTTGCATCAACCAAGCCAACATCGCCATTCTGCTCTCCTCCTTAAGTGCTTTATTGATCCATTATTTTATTATTTATTAACTGAGATTTCAAGAATCAGAATTCTCAGTGAATTTTTAATGTCATATTGCAAATATTTCTTGTTTTTGTAAAGGCTAGACTTGGTCTACATTCTCTTGGAAAGGGATATTGGGATTTCATACTGAGGTAAATATGATACAGGTATTGATTGCATTTTTGTGCTAAGAGTAAGAGGAGTGCTTTCCTAAGGCATCGTGCCTAAATCAGATGACTGATTGCTATAAAGAATAAGGACATCAGGTGTAGTGGCTCATGCGTATAATCTCAACACTTTGGAAGGTTAAGGCAAGAGGAATGCTTGAGGCCAGGATCACTTTGAGACCAGCCTGGACAATATAGTGAGACCCCCATCTCGAAAAAATGAAAAAAATTATCTGGGTGAGATGGCAGGCTTCTGTAGTCTCAGCTACTCAGGAGGCTGAGGCGGGAGGATCACTTGAGCCTAGAAGTTTGAGGTTACGTGAGCTATGACTGTGCCACTGTACTCCAGCATAGGCAACAGAGTAAAATCCCACCTTTAAAAAGAAAAAAGAGAAAAAAGAAAGAGTGAATATTCTGGGTGGTAGGAGCTAGCCCTAAGCATCTTTGTGGGCTACACATAGTTAGATATATATTCAATTTATTTTAGATATACATTTGTGTCATTTAACAAGAATGAGACCCTATCTCTACTAAAAAGAGAAAAATTAGCTGAATGTTGTGGCAGGTGCCTATAGTCCCAGCTACTTGGGAAGCTGAGGCAGGAGGATTGCTTGAACCCAGGAGTTTGAGGTCACTGTGAGCTAACCCAGCACCATGGCACTGGGCAACAAAGTGAGACTGTCTCAAAAACAAATAAACAAACCTCTCTGGCAGGTGAGTGCATCCCCTGGGCATACACATCACTCTTGTTTAAGCACTTGGACTCTAAATTTAGAGAGTTTGTTTGAATTATCTAGAAGAATTTTCAGATTTCACCTTGTCCCCTTTCCAGTTTATGAATTACTGTCTTAGTTACTCTGTTTTGCAGAGAAAATGTTTTATTCTACAGTTGTATTGGAGTGTAAAAAGAATGAGAACCACTTAAGTTTACACCCACATGCACATACGCATGTACTACTATATTTATGGAAACTATATATGGAGTCCTACTATATTTATAAGAGACTAATTTATATTATTATTAAACTTATTTGAATGAGTGACTGAATTGGCATTTTCTGGTTTTATTATTTATCTTAGCCAAAATGTGATGTGATGAATTCTGTTACCAAAAAATGTGAGTCCTTGACTTGTCCTGTTTCTACTATCTCAGTCTGATGAAAGGGTTTAGAGCCTTCCTGGTCCTGAATTAAAAAATTATTTTGCTGGATTAGAATTTTTTTTTTTTTTTTCTTTAAAATATCTGCAGTACTCTGCCCAGTCTGATTGTTTGTTCCCACTAGGTTGCCTTTAAATGCCTGGATGCTTTTAGCTTTCTTCCTGTTTCTTTTGTTCTGTGTCCTCATATTTCTGCCTCCTGGTGCTGGTCTCTACTATTATCATCGTAATAACAAACAGTTTCTAATTTGAGGTCCAATGCCATAAAATACATTTTCTAATACATACAATACTGTGACAAATGTAAGAAGATAATTCCATGATAAAAGGATGTTTGACATAAAAACCATTTAGGATCATTCCTGTTGCAGCATGATATCAGCAGAGAATTTAGCAGAGGCAGTCTAAGTGCTTACACAGCAAGGCAATTGCTACCTCACTGATAGGGACTCTGACTTCTGAGAAGCATGAATCTCTTTGAGAACCTTTGAGAGCTGATGAGAACCTTGATTTCAGTCTCAGGAGAGAGGGTCAAAGTCAGGCACTTCAATTCCCATATACTGGATCCCAATCCATTTTTCTTTCCTGCTTAGTGTTTTCTATAGCCCTTAGCCTTTGAGATTTTGAGGAAATCTAAGTTATAACATAGGTAACTTAGATCAACAAAAATAGGATCAGGAAGGAGGGGAAGGACAATTGGCAGAAAACAGGAGGGATAAGGTGGTATCTTACCTAATGTACACATTGTGAGGGTATATAGCATGCCTCCTGGGTGTTTTACAAATGGAACTTTACCTTGGAAGTGAGAACAATGTTACCTAAAAATTTGTACCTTCATGTTAATTTGAAATAAACAAATTAAAATAATAATAATAATAATAAATTAAAATTTAAAAAGGACCAAAGTAAAATTTTCCAAATTTTATAACCACATCTTTTCTAATTCCTTTTTCTTTTTAGTTTCTTTTTTCTATAAACATTTTTTTTCTACATAACATTACATTTCTTTTTAGAACTTAAATGAAAGGTAGGGTCCTATGACCTTTTCAGTACATATTATTATAAATAAACATTTATTCTTGGAATATTTTTAGAGTATTACATATAAGACAATGTGTTAGACCCTGAAGATACAGTGATGAATAAAGTCAGACAATTACTGGGTTTTGGGAGCTTATAGTCTAGATTGAAAGAGAGAAAAATTAATGAAATAATTAGAAATAACTATACAGTATTGACAATGGATAACAGTTCTTCCTTGATGAAATGGTATCTTCACTTGCAGACTAGAATACTGTATTTTGATTTTCCTTCTTCACCAGTCACTCCTTTTTTGTTTCCTTTGCTGAGTCCTTCTCTTCCTTCCATCTAATGTTGGAAGTATTCTAGGCTTTAGCCCTTGGATCTTTTTGCTCTTTATTCTCCTGTGATGATACCAGCTGGTCCTAGGCTTTAAGTTATACCTGTTGATATTGTGAGCTGATGGCACCCAAATTTGTATCTGTATTTCTTATTCCTCTCTAAAATAAATTCCAATATTCTAATCCTCAAACTCACTGCTTTTCATCTCACTGCATTTACCCAGTGATTCACTCTTAGAGCTTTCATCTAATGTATCAACAAGGATTTTTGACTACACCACTAGATTATGTCCAAATCCTACCACTCTTAACCACATGTACTGTTATCATCCTGGTTCAGCTGACACTAGCCTGGTCATCACTCTCATTCTCATCTCAGTTTATGGCATCTATTGGCACTCAGTAGTTGGAGTAATCTTTCTGAAGCCTAAAATAGACCTGCACAAAATCCTCCAATGAAGAAGTGCTGATTTCAGATCTAGGGAAGGAAATGTACAAGATGAATCTCAGAGGATAGGATACTAAAAGAGCAACAGAAATAATGAGGGAAGGATGATGCCATAATCAAAAAATTGAAAATGGTGCTACTGACAAAGCAGTAAAGGTCTTTATGAGATCCTTGTGAAGTCCACATCAAAATTTAGGAACTTAAAGATAAAAAAATGAAATTATATACTATAGAAATCACAATAAGAGGGCAAATTGCTTTTTGATAATTTGTGCATGGAAATACACACATATTTTAAGATTTTTTTTTTTTTTTTTTTTTTTGCAGTTTTTGGCTGGGGCTGGGTTTGAACCTGCCACCTCCAGTATATGGGGCCAGCGTCCTACTTTGAGCCACAGGCGCTACCCTATTTTAAGAATTTTTAAAATCCATAAAAAGAAAAAATTGGAAGAAGGCACAATGAACTTCTATATGCTCTTTACCTATACATGCCATTTATTATGACACCACAATCAACCTTGGTTGCTTTTTTAGATTTAACCATACTTAAATGTCTTTTTCTTGTGTGTGTGTGTTTTGACAAATAAAATAAAATAGATGATTCAACTGAATGCATACTTACACATACACGTCACACATCCTTTTGCTAAACCATTGAAAGTAGGTTATACTTCATTGTGTATCTTCTAAAATGTAAACATTCTCCTACACAACTGAGAAATATCAACATTAACTCAATATCTTCATTTACATATAGTTCTTATTCAGATTTACCTCTTTGAACCATCGTTTTAAAAATAAAATTATATTACAAAACTGTTTTATGAATCTGGAATGCTTTCTCCTGTGGAAGAAAGTAACTTTGTTTACTATTAACTTACTCTAGTTTTTGTTTTTGTGATTTAGCTTCTTACATCCGTGTTTGACAACAGCATCAAGACCTTTGGAGTAACAGAGAGCGACCCCTTTGACTGGGAGAAGACTGGAACTGATGGCTCCCTAACAACCACCACCACTTCTACCACCCCACAGTTGCACACCCGCTTGACCCCTGCTGCAATTGGGTATGTCCTAAGCAGATCATTTAGTGATATCTTTTGCTAGATGTATCATGGTAGCTTGTGCCTATAATCCTAACACTGTGGGAGGCTGAAGCTGATGGATTGCCTGAGCTCAGGAGTTCAAGATCAGCCTGAGGAATAGCAAGACCCCATCTCTACTAAAAGTAGAAAAACTAGCCAGGTGCAGTGGTACATGCCTGTAGACCCAGCTGTTTGGGAGGCCGAGGCAAGAGGATGGCTTGAGTCTAAGAATTTGAGGTTGCTGTTAGCTATGACACCATGGCACTCTACTCAGGCCCACAGTGAGATTATCTAACCCTAACCCCTAAAGAAAGAAAAGAAATTTATTTCCTCCAGTTCCCTCATGACCAAATGTAAGACTTAGGGAAAAGCCTATGGATTTCCTTGAATTAGTAGTCTTATGTATGCCTTTAGAATTATTTGTTTAGGGTGTATTAATGGATTATACTATAAAAGGGGAACTTAGAGCTTACGTGGATTGTTGGTGTCAAATTTACGGTGAATTTTCTTCAAAATAAGAAGCATATCAGTTACATTTCCAAAAAATATTTGAGACCCTGAAAAGAACACACCACAATTACATATAACTATACTATGCTTAAGTTTAGTGGGAACAAAACATGTAGCATGTTTCTCTTAAGAAAGTGATTCAATTATCATAACGTATTAGGAGCAGGTTATGGTGCATCTCCTTGTTTTTAGCTTTTTATTTTTAATGCTTTTCTTTTATGTATATTTAGTATATTTCTTTTTGTTTTTTATTTTGTTTTGTTTTTTGATCAAACAAAATGATTTGTCTTTTTTTCCTGATCTTTTTTTTTTTTTTTTGAGACAGAGTCTCATTATGTTGCCCTCGGTAGAGTGCTGTGACATCTCAGCTCACAGCAATATCAAACTCCTGGGCTTAGGTGATTCTCTTGCCTCAGCCTCTCAGGGAGCTGGGACTACAGGTGCCCACCACAATGCCCGGCTATTTTTCTGTTGCAGTTGTTTAGCTGGCCTGGGCCGGGTTCGAGCCTGCCACCCTGGAGTATGTTGCTGGCACCATAATTGTGCTACAGGCACTGAACCCATTTTTTTTTTTTTTTTAACCTGCTCTGGTTGCTTTAAACTGGTTAAAAAAAAGTGAATAGGGAAAAATCATCACACAATCTATGTTAATTGGAATTAAAAAAAATTTTTTTTGTCATTGGATTTTTTTTTTGAGACTTGGGTCTCAATTTAGTGCCCAGGCTATTCACAGATGCAGTCATAGTGCACTGCAGCCTCAAACTCCTAGGCTCAAGCCACCTCCTGCCTCAGCCTCTGAGTTCCTGGGACTCTAGGCATGTACCATTGCATCTGCCTCTGATGGTTTTTATATTGAAAGATGGGATCAATAGGACTTGTTGACTTAGAAAATTTTGGAGGGACTCACATAATTATAGTTGATACCACAATGATCTTATCTAAAGGGTTCTAAATGTAAGACTCTTGACTAGCTGCAGAACCGCAACAGATTTTGTTTTTTTAATATCTATTTCTAGGAACCATCTAGACCTACTAAATCAGAATGTTTAGGGATGGAATACAGAAGTCCACACACATCAAGTGTTAATGCTTATCAGAGTTGGGACTTGCTGCCCTACTTCAGCTACCCCATTTTACAAATGAGGGAGTAATCCTAACACTGAAGTAAATCATCCAACTTTAGATAAATGTTAGTGGTAGAGCTGGAGCCAAACTAACAGAAACCAAACAATTTTGGTTTCTGTTAGTACTTTTGTCTTTCCTTTCAATTGTCGTTAGAAGTAGATAAGTCTCCAACTTATAAAAATATAGGTGATAGGACTTCAAGGTAGCTGAAGACAGTGAAGGTAGTTTAAGTTCCTATCTTTCGATATTTCCTCCATAACAACACAGAATAACAAAAAAGGAAAACCAAAATTACACAAAAAACCACGTCCTCAAGCATAAGTTGAAGACAAGATGACCAAACTACAAGATAATTTTAAGTAAAAAGAGAGAAAACAGATACCAAAGCCTAGTATAATACCTCTCATGCTCTTGCCTCACCTAACCCCGTCAAAGGCTTTTAAAGACAGTCCAAGAAAAACTCTGGGGAAGAAGGTAATTAGCAATAAGACTTACGGTTGATCTAAAAATCAAGGCCAGAAAGACTAAACCCATCCTAAAAAAGTATCTGAATAGATTAGATGATGGACTTAAAAGAAGTAAAAATATGTATGATTCAAATAAAAGCAAAGAGGGAGGCTGGGCACAATGGCTCACGCCTATAATCCTAGCACTCTGGGAGGTGGAGGCAGGTGGATTGCTTGAGCCTCAGGATTTCCATACCAGCCTGAGCAAGAGTGAGACCCAGTCTCTAAAAAAGTAGGCAGCCGCTGGGCAGTTCCCGTAGCTTAGTGGGTAGGGCACTGGCCACTGAGGCTGGTGGATTTGAACTCGGCCTGGGCCAGCTAGAACAACAATGACAACTTCAATGACAACAACAAAAAATAGCTGGGCGTTGTGGCAGGCACCTGTAGCCCCAGCTGCTTGTGAGACAGACAAGAAAATCACTTAAGCCCAAGAATTTGAGGTTGCTGTGGGCTATGCCATGGCACTCTACCCAGGGCAACAGCTTGAGACTCTGTCTCAAAAAAAAAAAAAAAAAAAAAAAGCCAGGCATTGTGGCGGGTGCCTAGGGTCCAGCTACTTGGGAGGTTGAGGCATGGAGGATCACTTGAGCCCAAGACTTTGAGGTTGCTGTGAGCTATGATGCCATGGCCTCTACTCAGGTTGACAAAGTAAGACTCTCTCAAAAACAAAAAATAAAGGAGGAGAAATGCCCTTTGTCAGTTGAGTGGTAAAGAAAAAAGAAATCTGTCAGTTGGGGTCTAACCAGGAGAGAGAAACTCACAATAATTTGAGTAGGGAAAAATACAAACAATTACTCTAAAAATTTTTTGTATTAATCCATAATGATTATGTGTACTTATGGGGTACATGTGATATATTGATACATGTATATAATGTGTAATGATCAAATCAGGGTAATTAGACTATCCATCACCTCACATGTTTATCCTTTCTTTGTGTTGGGGACATTTCAAATCTTCTTTTCTAGCTACTTCAAAATACACAATATTGTGTATTGTTAATTATAGTAAATAACAGAGAATTGTAGTAACATAGAATTGAATGGTAAGAAGTAAAGAGAAATGTAAAGAATGCAGTACAAATATAAGTTACAACTATTACTCCTAGAGCTGAGATTAAACATCCAAGGAAGAGTTATTCCACCACTGCTCAAGGGCTGAGGCTTAGACTTTATTAGGAAAGGAAAAAATTTGAATTGATTGAACTCAGAAAAGAAATGGAAGGAAAAGACAAAATTACCGTATATACTCGAGTATATACGGTATCTCATATATGAAGACTATGTTACAAGGTATACAAAGCCAAATAGATTAAAATGAAATTTTAGTAAAGGTGGTTTGAATAAAAGCAAGGAAAAACCACAGGAGAATGAAAATGAAATAAAGAGCAGTGCCTGTGGCTCAAAGGAGTAGGGTCCCCGCCTCATATGCTGGACGTGGCAGGTTCAAACCCAGCCTTGGCCAAAAACTGCAAAAAAGAAAATGAAATAAATAATTTAAAAGGATTAAAGAGAAAATACCAAAGTAAGGCAGAGAGAGAAGGATTAACATTCGTGTTGTTGGAGTCCCTGAAGAAGAAAAAATAAGACTAAATAAAACTGAGTAACCCAATAATAAAAGGTTAAATAAGAAAATAGAGGATTAAGAGCATTTAAAGGGATATAGGTCCAAAAATAACTATTAAAACAAAAATGCAAACCTTGAAATGAAATTATTTACATTTATTATTATAATTTACATTTATTTATTATTATTTACATTTACATTTATTATTATTTACAATTATTAAAGTACAAAGGATACCCATTTGTAGAAAAAGAAATATAGCAAACATATTATAATGTACATAATTTTAAAAAACTATGGTAGAGCTTTTCCCTTTTAAGAAATCTATGGTTTCAGATCTTATGTTTAGGCCATTTTGAGTTGATTTTTGTGTATAGTGTAAGATAAGGGTTCCATTTCATTCTTGTGCATGTGAAAATCCAGTTTTCCCAGCACCATTTATTGGGCCCCGTTGTGTCTTCTTGGTGCCCTAGTTGAAAATTAGTTGACCATATAAAATATCTGCACTTCCATGTTCATTGCAGCATTATTTACAATAGCCAAGATAAGAAACAACATTATACTAAGTAAAATATCTCCCTTATATGTAGACACAGAAAGAAAAATATCTCTCTTATATGTATTAATAGAATATATATGTGTGTGTATATATGTATACATATGTACATATACATATACATATATACACACACATATATATATATTCTACATATAAGGGAGAGATTTTTCACTATTTTCTATATATATATATACACACATATATATTCTACATATAAGTGAGATATTTTTCTCATACATATGTGTATATGTATGTATGTGTATACATACATATACACACATACCTATACACAGAGGGTGCTAAAAATGTATATATAAACACATATATATTCTACATATAAGAGATATTTTTCTCATGTATATATACACACATACATACACACAGAGGGTGCTAAAAATGTATACACATTTTAAGAAAGGAAAAAAACTATTAGAAGTGTAATATTCAAGTCACATTTGACTTCTGCAATTACAAGAGATACAAGATACAATATTCAAGATAACAAAAGTTACTGGAATATATTGCAATTTGTCTAACTGAGCCCTTAATTAACCCCAGGTGTTCTAGACCAGCCTAGGCAACATAGTGAGACCCCATCTCTTAAAAAAAAATAAAAGAAAAATGGGTTAAAAGTAGGAAATGTTATTATAATTGGCAAAGACTTCTTGGAAAATAAATGAAATGTTTTTGATTTTTAAAATGATTATGAAGCCAGGTATGCTGGCATATGTCTGTAATCCTCAGAAAGTTGAGGTGGGAGAATTGCTTGAACCCAGGAGTTCAAGGCTGTAGTCCTCTATAATTGTGCCTGTGAATAGCCCCTGCACTCCATCCTGGGCAACATAGTGAGACCACATCTCAAAATAGATACATAGATTGGCTAATCTATATTAGAATTTGTTAAAAATTATCTTGAAAATTCTAATTGATCAAAATTTAAGCTTCATATTGTAGAATTGGCATGACCTAAGTTTTCAAAGTTTTTTTTAACTGTTTTAATTATATATGGAGACTTAATCATTTAAATCCAGAAACAAAATATAGGATAGTCTCATAATTTTTGATTCTGGTCTTTTAAAGTTTTACCCTTTTTTTTGTCCCCTCATTTTTAGAATCGCCAATGCCACTCCAATCCCAGGAGACTTGCTTCGAGAAAATACAGATGAGGTGTTTCCAGATGAACAGCTTAGTGATGGGGAAAATGGCATCCCTGTTGGTGTGTCACCAGACAAATTGCCTGGATCTCTGGGACACCCTCGTCCCCAGGAGAAAGATGTGTGGGAAGAAATGGATGCCAACAAGAATAAGATAAAGCCTGGAATTTATAAGGTATGTGTTTCTTGCATAAGAAGTGATATTTTTCTATGTGCTTATTATTTTTCTCTTATTGTAACAGCAAAGTACGCCCAATTTTGAATGAGAAGGAAACTGACGTTTTGCTAATTAGTCAAGTATTTGGAATTGCAATATATTGACTAATTTGGCCTACAGCACTTATGTTATAGACACCAAAAATTAATCTTTGTCTTATATTTTGTGGGAAAGATGAGGTATTTTTAAGGAATATCCAGACACTAGGACCAAAAGAAGAGACACAGCTATAGAACAGAAAGGAATATTCTTTCCAAATGTGACACGACTGGCCCTTTCTTTAGTGTGCAATAGTGGAATTTTAAGGACTCATTCTAAAACCTTTCTCGAATAGAGGTAGAGAAGTGAGGGTTGAAAGGGAAAGCATCAAACTAATCATAAGCTGATAAAGTAGATGTTGAATAAATGATAATAAATGATATGTTTTTTTCTTCATTAAAATTACAAAATTACAACTTCTTCTATAGAGAAGTTTCTCTTTAAGTCCCTTGCCAGGGGAGGAGATTATTAATAGTCTGTTTCCTGAAATCTTTTTGCCTTGGTTAACAGTTGAAATCATTCTTCTGAGCTGTTGAATGGTCCAATTTTGTGAGCAAATGTTTCAAAAAATCTTAGTATATCTTCTTTTAGACTAGTGTCTAGTAAATATATATATATATGTCTGCCTTAAAAGAAGGGAACAGATCTTTGTGAACAGAATTTTCTGAAAACCACTATCAGAGTCTTAATTATCAGGGGTCATTTTTGCCTTCTGTGTGGTCTGGTCTTGATGTCTTAGATTTAAATATTTTTATAGCATAAAAATCTCAAAACTTAACTTTTGTACTAAATTATGATTTCTTTTATTATTCCAAAAGTGTCCAAGCTTTGTTCACTGACAATGGGCTTCTGCTGTAGTCCTCTCTCACTTTGGTCATTAGAACTGATATATTTTATTGGTTCATAGTCTATTGCTACAGAGTTTGTGTTCAGAAATTTGATGGAATTAATAGGTGAGTTTTAATACGTATGTTCGTGTTTGACACTGTGAACACTTTTTGCTCCCTGTTATTGCTTTTTCTTTTTTACTGTATTTCTCACAGTTCTAATATAAGAATGTTCTGCAATTACATAGCATTTCTCTAAATACTACTGTTAGCAAAATAAAGCATTCTGGCTGAAAGTCTAAAATCTTACCTTTAAGCTCTTATGCCAAAATCTCCAGGTCACTTGAACCAATATATGAAATATCATGGTGGTTTTTTACCTACCAGGGTAGTTCAGTTCTTCTGAAAGGTACAATTTCCCAACCTTTTTCAAGTCTCGGCACACATAGATTATAGCATTTTTATGGCACCTGGTGGGAAAATTGGCTGCTCAGGGCTAGGGCGCGTAGGGCCAAGAGGTCAATTCCTGGCCATGCCCATGTTGAAGTCCTCTAGGTGGGGAGCTCTCCTCTGAGGGACTAGAAAGGAAGCCTGTATCTTTTGGGGAGGATTCCATCTCACAATGCACAGATTCCAGTTCCATCTAGCTCTAGCAGCAAGGTAGCCACGTTTTGTGGAAATATTCTTCATTTTCTTCATGCTAAAAGTAACTTTTCCTTTCATCCTTTCCTTCCCCTTCCTCTCTTCTCCTTCCTTTTCCTAAATATATATTCATATTCATATTGGGTAATGGAGTCTTGCTTAGTTTCCTAAGTTGTAGTGCAGTGGTTCAGTCATAGCTCACATACCCTCAGACTTGGGGCTTCATCAATCTTCCTGAGTAGCTGGGACTATAAGCTTGCACTATACTACAGTGGCTAATTTTTAAATTTTTTGTGGTGACAGGATCTCACAATGTTGTCCAAGTTGGTCTTGAACTCCTGGTCTCAAGCGATCCGCCTGCTTTGGTCTTCCAAAGTGCAGGATTACAGGCATGGATCGTGGCTAACTTGATTTTTAAATAACAACTGAATAATTTTTCTTTTGGCCCTTTGTAAAATCTGAGATTGGGAATTTTTCTCTGTTTTTGTTTTTTAAAAGATAGATCTCACTCTGTTACTGGCGCAACTCTTGGAGTCAAAGTGATCCTCTTTCCTTAGCCTCCTGAGTAGCTGAGACTGCTATACTCATCTGATTATTATTATTACTTTTTATTTCTTTTAGAGATAGGATTTCACTGTTGCCCAGGCTGGTCCCAAATTTACTTTGTTTCTTGAGTCTTTCCTTCCCCTGTTCTCCTCTTCCCCAAACCGGAAATCCATGCTTCATAAACATTTTATTTTATTGTATTTATTTATTTTTTGAGACAGAATCTTACTTTGCCCTCAGTAGAGTGCCATGGCATCATAGTTCACAGTAATCTCAAACTCTTGGGCTCAAGTGATCCCTTTACTTCAAGCCTCCTGAGTAGCTGGGACTACAGGTGCCTGCCACAGTGCCTGGCTGTTTTTAGAGATGGGGTCTTGCTCTTGTTCAGGTTGGTCTCGAACTCCTGAGCTCAGGAAATCCACTCTTCTTGACCTCCTAGACTGCTAGGATTACAGGGGTGAGCTGCTGTGCCTGGCCCTTCATAAGCATTTTAGATCCAGAAGAGCTTGTTGGGGTAAACTGCAATGTCCTTACCTCAAAGAATTTGTGGTCCAAAGAGGTCAGAGTGACTTATGGAAAAGCCAGGCAGCTAATTAACAATAGAGCTGGAGTTAGAACCCGTTTCCCAGTTCCTAGTCAGTTTTATCTTGGTGTGCTTGGAATTTAGGTTTGAACACTAATTTTTCTGGACACTGTGCCCATAAAATGTTCTGTGAAATATATTTGGTTTATTCTGGTTTTCTAGCCTGGTTTAATTACTGTCCTCAGTCTAGGAACCCCTGAACTGTCATGTGGGTTAGAATTTTGATTGAAGGATTTGAGGGCCCTGTCTGTAACATCGTAAGACATTTTACCTTTCTGCTTCTTTCTTTTAGGTTCAGTTTTGATTTTCCTGGATAAGAGTTCTTGAGATGGCTGCTTATTGGACACGTGGATTTTCTTCAGATTTGTGCTTACTACCAACTGTTACTTGGTATGCAAGTGGAGAGCCCAGAGAAGTTCCCTCACTCTGTGTCAAAACAACTTTGTAATGAATGTTTATTAACCTGATCTCTGCCTTCTATTAAGTGTAGCCTTTTGCCTTCCAAATTAAAAAACTATATGCCACTCCTCTCTTTGCCTCAGGCTCTGTTTTTTTGTTTTTATTCTTCATTGCTTTTGAAATCCTTTTTTTCCCCCTTTAGTCCTCTGTGCTAAGTTCTTTTTGGGTTGGTAACTTGCAATTGTGAAGTTACCTTCTTATTTTCATTAAGTGTATCTGAAGTTCATGACAAAAGGCAATGTTGACAACCCTGGGAAATGACAGTCCTTTGTCTTTTCCCTGGAGCAGGTAATCCTTTACTAATCCTTCAGTTGTTATAGGTGCTTCTGCTCTTATGCCACAGCGCATTCCTGGAACTGCATCATTAAGCACTTTGTTAGAAATTGAGCTGTGTGCTTCCACATTTCTGTTTTAACATGCTTTAGTGGTAAAAATGAAATATGTAACTCTTAGGCAATGTAAGCAGAGTGCAAAAAAATGGGAGTTGTATATACATGTTGATGTATATAGATGTTGATCTTATAAGATGCAGTATTATACGAAGCATCTTCACAGATATTCTCTTATTCTTGGCTGTTATCTCAGGGAGTTCAGTTCTCACTAGATAAATGAGGAAATGGAAGCTCAGGTTTGTGACTTGCTTAGATCAGAGCTGATGACAAGCTTGGTGGGTAGGACATAGGTCTTTTGGCTGAAGTCTAGCATATTTATGTGTATGTACCATGCTAGCTGCCCTATTTCCATCTTGGGTGCTATAGAGTTGCCATATATGAGAAATAAGCTATGTTGAGAATTCTATTTAAACTCAGATGACTACTGAGATGATGAGTTGTGAGGTTCTCCAACTTGGCTGTACATTAGCATTACCTGGGGAACTTTAAAAGAAAACCCCAATGCCCCAAACCCCTCATACCCCACATCAATTAAACAAAAATCTTTAGGGGTAGCATCGGTAGTTTAGAAAGCTACTCAAGTGATTTCAATGTGCCGCCATATTAGAGAAGCATGGCTCTGGATTCTTGCTACTCATCATGTAGTCACTGACTAGCAGTATTGACATTACCAGGACAGTGGTCCTCAACCTTCCTAATGCTGTGGGCCTTTAATACAGTTCTTGTGGGTTGCAACCCACAGGTTGAGAACCACTGACCTAGTAGTTTATTTGAAAAGGAGACTCTAGGTCCCACCCCAAACCTATAGAAGCAGAATTTTTGTTTTAATAAGGTGATTTGTATGGACACTATAAAGTTTGAGAAGCTATGATCTGGAGCAGTATTCTCTTTTTTTTTTCAGAGACAGAGTCTCACTCTATTGCCTTTGGTAGAGTCCTATGGCATCACAGCTCACAGCAACCTCCAACTCCTGGGCTTAGGCTATTCTCTTGCCTCAGTCTCCTGAATAGCTGAAACTACAGATGCCCACCCCAGCTATTTTTGTTGTTGTTGTTGTTGCAGTTTGGCTGGGGCCGAGTTTGAACCCGCCACCCTCTTTATATGGGGCCGGTGCCCTACCCACTGGGCCACAGGTGCTGTCCTGGAGCAGTATTCTCAAATTATGGTGTATCTCACAATTACTTGGGCACTTGGTGAAAAGCTTGGGCCTTTGTGTTCTTTATTAGCTTTCTGCCTATCTGATGATAAAATTTGAGAACAGTTTTAGCTCAGGAGTCAGCAATCTTTTTCTTAAAACAAGTGGGCATAGCTATGTTCCTCTATTACTTTATTTACAAAAACTGGCTGTGGGTACGTATGTTATAGTTTGCCATCCCTAAGGGATACTAGTTCACCATGATATGACTAACAGTTCAATTTGCTTTAAAACATATACATATGTCATAGAGCTTTATCAGGAGAGTTCTGGATTTTTCTTAGTGTAAATTGGAGAAATGGGATTTTTCTTTTCATAGCATCTCTGTTGCCTGGGGCTAGAGTTCAGTGGCATAATCATAGCTCTCTGCAACCTCAAATTCTTGGGTTTAAATGATCTTCCTGCCTCAGCCTCCCAAGTAGCTAGGAATATAAGTACACACCACTGTGCTTGGCTATTCTTTTTTTTTTTTTTTTTTTTGGTAGAGACAGGATTTTGCTATGTTGCTCAGGTTGGTCTTGAACTACTGGCATCAAGGAATCCTTCCACCTTGGCCTTCCAAATTGCTACATTATAGGTGGGCCAGAAATGGGTATTTTGAATTAAGAAAAGCATCTGGACTTTAAGATAAATGGGCTGAAAACTGGGAATAATAGCAGTAATTTTTATCAAGGAAGACATTATGGTTTCAGAGCCTTTAATTTTAATTTAATTTTTCACAATGATCTTGAGATACACAGGATACTAAGTTCCTATTTATCGGATTAGCTATTGTCTCAGGTTGCGCCCAAGTCAATTAGTGTCAACAAGAAACATTCATCTTTGGTGTGTCCTTTAAGCATTTGCAGTAGGGCAAAAATCTACAGACCGCTTTTGTTGTCCTCGGTTTAGATTTAGTTAAAGGTTCATTACAGGTGACTCATTTGTTTTTAGTCTTCTGTTGACTTGCTTTATGGTTCTCAGTGTGTATGTATGTACACAAGAATTAGCTGGAACAGTGAATGGTCCTTCAGCCTAGTGAGAACTCCTCTCCAAAAGATACTAATTACCTGTGGAGTAAATCCTGCAAGTTTAAAGAAATGGATCCCCTCTCCCACTGGGTTTCTGACTTTTAGATGTTTTGTTGTAGTTGAAGTGTGTTGAGCAAGTTGATTTTGAGTACTACTGTATGGAGAGTGAATTATTAATACATCTAGCATTCATTTCCTGCAGCCTCTAACTCCACACCTCTATGGGGTGGTTTATTTTTATTTTCTGTGTTCTTTGGTAGGGCCGGAAACCATTTACCACAACCACTGTGCATAGTCTGTTCCCTGCCATTCTTTGCAGTGGTGGGAAGCCCAGCCCTGAGCACCTCCTGCCCACACATTTCCTGCCCCTATCACATGGAAACCATCTCTCGTGTTTTCTTCTCTTAGCAGCCTATACCTTTGGTTTCTTTGATCACATCTTTTCATCTTGGGCTTCAAAACACTTTGTTTTGATGGCTGGAAAATACTTAGGGAGGTCACAGAGGCCTGTTCGTGGTGTCAGAGGCTCAGCGAGCCAGCACTGGCTAGTGGCCAGAGGCAGGCCTCTGAGCTTCTGTATAAGCTCAACGTGACCCTGCTGCCTCTATCTTGGTGGGTTGTGCTCTGGGCTTTGGGAGTCTGGATTAAACGTTTTGAGTGCTAAATGACTTAACTACAGTTAATTTAAAAAAACAAAAAATATTTTAAGCTGGTGCTAAAAAATTTAACAAATACCAAAAATGGGAGAAAACACTTTCTAGAATAAGAATCTTAATTGAGAGAGTGAGAAGAATATGGGAGGGAGCTTGTGCAGGACTAAACAAAACAGTATTTGCTCACGCTGAATTTATGAATGAGTCCAAGTTCATGCAAAACTTTTGTCAATGAGATAAAAAATAAGTATTTTCAAACTGCCAGAGAAGCAGCTTGTGGTTGCAGAGAACAGTTTGATCCGAAAGTGTTGATTCAAGGACTTGTCCTCCACCGATAGTCTGTTGACCTTTCATTTACTTTTGTCTCTAAAATCTAGCAAATAATTAGGCACCAGGGCTCTGTGTTAGATAGCGCATAGCCCTTGCTGTCCAGGAGTGAGCAAGCCGACATCAGAGTCTGCCATGTGTTTGGCGCTGTTAAGGGCCCTCCTGTGACTCACTTTCCTATCATCCCAGCGGGTAGGTGGGTAGTAGTGTCATTTTCCAGATGAGGAAATGGAGACTCAGTTTGCCAGTTGTTAGGGTTTGAATCTTCTATCTAGCTCAAAGTATTTGGGTTAGGCTCTATATGAGATTAATAAGCATTGGGATAATACTAAATAATGTCCCCACAAAATGTTAAGTGAAAGCACCTTATTAATGTAACTGCTCTGCAAATATATCCATGTTTTCACTGCTCAGCAGAAACTCTGAGAACTTTTCTACAGCATATGGCTTTTTCCCCTCAACTGCACATCCAGTTTTACTGACTTTCAGTTAAAGGACAGTGGTGGCAGTGGCAGACATGGCTCTTCATTGGGAGAAGGAGAGAGACCTCCTTGGGAGGACCTGTTGAGTTTTGTTCTTCAGACCTACTCTGCTTTGTGAAATCCCAGGGGTGAACAACTTTGTTTTTTAACTTTCTTTTTATATGAAAATGTACGTGAACACACACACACACACACACACACACACACGTGATGTAAGTAAACTTCCACATACCTAGTTGGGTTTCAACAATTATCAACATTTTGCCCCAATCTTGTTGCAAGGTATTATTAATAAGAGACATCTGGTGGTGAGTGCTCATTCTGTCTGCTATTACATTTGTGTGCCTACTACGTGCTGGGTGCTAGAGATACAGTAGAGATTAGAACAGACAAGGTGCCTCCCTTTATGAGCCTTAAATTTTAGTAAGGGAGAGAGCCAAATTAGCACATAAGTGGAATACTTTTGTGTAAGTGAGATGAAGGAAATAAACCATATTATGTGAAGGAGAATGGGGATGGGAGGGAACTGTTCAGGGTGGTGAGGAAAGACTTCTCTAAGCAGGTGACATTTAGGCTGAGATATGAAAGCTGAGAAAGCCAGCCACAGGACCAGCTAGGGGAGTATGTCTAGATACTACTTCAGTAACCCTCATTACGACATAACCATGAGACCACTAACATCAACAAATATTTATTGAGGGAGTGCCTCCTGAAGGTACAGAGCTCTGTTTTGTCATTCTAACCTAATTCTGAAGGGGATCAAATAGGTGCAAACAGTCACAGAAAGGGACAGACGTTGAGGGCGAATACAAGACCCTGGTCTTGAAGGGGGTCCTTAGAATGCCCTTCAGTTCATGCTCCTTCTATGATAGCTGAACCACCTGAGACTTCAGTGTCTGCAGGGCTTGGTGGAAAGCTAGTGTGTATCAGGGCCTGTGATGCTAAGCATTTCCTCATTTGTCAGAGGGGGAGATAATACTCTGCCTAGTGCTTAGGCTAATTGCGAAGATCAAAGTGGGTAATGTTTGCTTTGCTGCACAGGCACAGGATATGGTTAGCAGAAGGTCTAGATAAGGATGTCATCCCACCCCTTGCTAAATCAGTAGAATGACTTGGGTCAGCAAGGAGCAGAGTGGGCACCCTAGAGTTTGATAAAAATTGTGTCTCATAGTCTCTACTTTGAAAGAAGCCCCCCCCCCTTTTTTTTGAGACAGAGTCTATGTCACCCTCGGTAGTGTGCTGTGGCATCACAGCTCACAGCAACCTCAAACTCTTGGGCTCAAGCAATTCTCTTGCCTCAGCCTCCCAAGTAGCTGGGACTACAGGTGCCCACCACAACGCCTGGCTATTTTTTTTTTTTTTTTTTTGGTTGTTGTTGTTGTTGTAGTTGTCATTGTTTAGCTGGCCTGGGCCGGGTTTGAACCCTCCAGCCTGGGTGTATATGGCTGGCGCACTACCCACTGCCAATAAGTAAGGCCAACCTACTTGCTTCCCATTGAAGCTGGAAGCATGACATGGAGACCAGGTGCCCACCACTATCTACACCACATTCCTTCATCTACTTAAACTCTCCAGTCCAGCCAGCCCTGTCTTCTCACATTTATGTGCTCTTCCTCTAGTGTTTTCCTTTTAGTTTTGGTTGCTAAATTTGATATGGGTGGTTCAGGGAAAGGACAAACTGTTTCTCAGTGGGATTTTATGAAGGCTTGGAAAATGGGAGGCTCTCTCCCTTGGATCCTACTTCCTCCGGAATGGATGGTAACAGGCCCACATTCCCAGAGCAAACAGGGACGCTGGGCCTCTCTCTTCTCAAAGGTGGTGATCCCCTCCTGGAAAGATGTAGGGTTCTGTCTTGAGAGGAGAAAGCTGCCCAGAGGACCTGCCTACTAGAGGGTGCCACAGAGGTCAGGCTCCATGCTTTCAGGCTTTGTGCCCTCCAGGGGGTAAAAGGGGTCCTTTGGAAAACAGGGGAGAACTCGGGTTGGGGGTGTGAGAGGGAAGATAAGAAATGGCATTCTTCTGGAGTGATGCAGGAGGGGAGTCGGGGAGATGTGAATGCTGAGGGGCGAGGAGCTCTGGCTTCTGTCAGAAGCTTGGCCACAGCCTTGCCAGTGCCTCCTAGTCCTATAATTTCTCCTCCATCAAGCTCTCCAGGAAGCCAGGATGCAAGAAGCTGGGACCAAATACACATGATAGTGGCTCCTGGGACCACAGTGGTGGGAGAAGTGGCCATCCACTGTGAAAAAGGCCGACATACCTGCTGCCCAGGCTGTCCTAAGCTCTCCTGGGTGCTGGCTTAGTTAAGCAGCAGCCCTACTCTTCTCTGCGAGGTGTACAGTCTGACACGGTTCATCCTTGGCTTTCTAATGCACTCTCACTTTACATTTGCATTGGGAGCTCAATTACAATTACAAGCATTTTCATACCCATTAGCTTTTTTGATCCCTTGAACAACACTGGGAAGCAGGTGGGTAGGTATTTTTATCTCCATATAAATAATAAAAATTGGGGATTTAAAAAAATCCCAGTTTTTTCCAGGAAGAAAGCTAGTGAGGGGCAGTGAAACTTAACTAGTTCTCCTGACTCGTGCTTTAGGATAAAAATATAACACCTCTGTCATGTAATTGAGCCATGGAGGCATCTCTTTTCATACCTACGTACTTACTGGACTTAGTTTCTGTGTACTGTGTATGTTTACTGGACTGTTAGTTCCTGGAGACAGAAACTGTGTATTAACGGGAGCAGTACTTTATGGAGATGTAATTTACACATGCTAAAATCCCTACTCTTCCTTAGGTGTGCAGTTTGAAGCCTTTTGACATGGGTCTGCACCCGTGTAGCCATCATCCAAGATCAAAATAGAAAACATTTTCACCACCCTTGAAGGTACCCTCATGCCCCTTTCCAATCACTTTGTTATCCTGGAAATTTGTACTCTAAAAAAAAAATTTTAAAGTTCTAAAAATCATGGGTGTCGGCTTGGTGCCTGTGGCTCAACCGGCTAGGGCGCCAGCCACATACACCTGAGCTGGCAGGTTTGAATCCAGTCTGGGCCTGCCAAACAACAATGATGACTGCAACCAAAAAATAGCCGGGCGTTGTGGCAGGCCCCAATAGTCCCAGCTACTTGGGAGGCAGAGACAGGAGAATCGCTTGAGCCCAGGAGTTGGAGGTTGCTGTGAGCTGTGCTGCCATGGCACTCTACCCAGGGTGACAGCTTGAGGCTCTTTATAAAAAAAAAAAAAAAAAAAAAAGAATAAAAATAAAAATCATGGGTATCTAATAGTTGTATCTATGAACTGTTTTGATTTCTAACACTGGTGATTCCTTATGTCCTTCTGCCTGTTCTAGACCCTCATCTATAAAGGGTCACATAGTTTGTACAGGGACTGAATCCCCAGAGCCTGGTACGGTGTCTGGCACACAGCGGGCATACAATATGAAAGAAAGCCTTGATTCTTTACCTATGAGATCAAGTACGTTGCAGGAAACCCAGGCTGTGGGTAGTTAGTGACTGCCTGGGGCCATGATACAGTGGATTCTGAACCCCAGCCCAGCCCAGGCTCCCAGATTCTGAACCCAAAGCTCCCTTGTGGTTTCCGGTACCTCCCTCTGGGCTTCCTCTAGTGCCCCGGTGGCATGAGTCTGATGATCCTGGGCAGGTGGTGCCCCCTGCTGCCCACCAGGCTGACCCCTAGACCCACTGCTCCCCTGCAGAGTTGTGACTGGATTGCACAGGCCTGGAGCCCAGTGCCACCAGGACTGGCATGGCAGGGACTTGTGAGATGAAAGTCACTTGCCCTTTTATTTTCCTCTGAAAAGAGGTTTTTCAAAGCTTTGGGCTTCTCTTAGAATAACAGACCAAGGGAGAGGAAGCCTTTTTGGTGGAGCGCTGCTGCCCCCAAGTGGGTGTCCAGGGACCCTGCTACCAAGCAGGGCATCAAGCCTGGCGTTTTTTTGGGTTTCAGGTTCTGTAGCTTCTCTCCTGAAGAATCCTGCTCTCCAGGTCACCATATAGAGGCAGATGTCCATCAGGGCCACCACCCAGCACTTTAGCCTCGGCCTGGAGTGGGGGCGAGGGTGGGGCTGCCTTGGGAGGATCCCTGTGGGAACTAGCCTCAGCTGTGTGTTGGGGGCAGATGTAGCCCCCAGGTAGCTTCTAGGGAAGCGTGGGCTGGACATAAGCCTGTAGGGTCTGTCCCATACTGAACTAGTGCTTAATCAGATGATACCAAGATTTGACCCGAGGGCCTGGTTTGGAGGAGTGGCATCTCAGCAGGGAGGAGGCAGGGTCACCCCAGCCTGCTGCTGGGTGTGGGTGTTAGGGTGTGGGTGTTAGTCATGGAGAGCCCCTCCCAGCTTGGCTTCCTGGCCTTCTTGTCACACCTGCGGTTGGGGGGTGGTGTAACGGCTCAGCCTACTCCCCTTGGCACGTGGCCTTGGGCGATGCTATCTCTAACTCAGTATTTTTAACTCTTCTTTCCAGAGGATGTGGGTTTTGTGGGAAAGCTTCAAAGGGTGCCCTATTTGCCCCTCTTGGCAGCCATGATGTCATGGAAATGGGAGGGGGCTGCCCCAGCCCCCAAACACCTGGAGGGAAGTGGGCGACTTTTTCCACTTCCTGTTCTACTTGTGGCTACTGACTCAATGTCTGACCTGTTTATTAATTTCAAAGTGCAGGTCTATGCGTCTACTCAGAGGAAACCTCATGCCTGCATGACTCTGCAAGGAGATCTGCAGCCCCCCTGCTGCCCAGGTGCCTTTACACAGAGGCCCTGGACAGCTGCAATCCATATTTTTGTTAGTGAGAAAGACACTACTGGGTCACCTTGCTTGAGGAGGTAGATTGGAGTTGGGTTTTAGGATGAGACATGTGGAGAAACTGTGGTGGAAATGGAAAGTGCCTTCAGTCCTGGATGTTGGTGTGGGCATGTGGTGATGGGAGCTCAGACTCCTGGGTACCCTTTGTGCTTTCACAGAGAAGGTGTCCTTCAGGCTTCACTGAATGGATGAGTGCCTGGGAGGCTGCCCTGGCCAAAGGACTGCCACTCTGACTTTGCTTTTTCTGATAGCTCTTATTAAGTTACTCTTAGCTCTTGGCAAAACTGTGAAATAGTAGCTCACTTGGCCACCTCCTCTATTAATCCATAGTTTCCTTTCTCCCGTACTCCCCACCCTCTTTGAGCTCCCTCCCCAGTGCCTAATTGCAGGAATTCTGCATTTGTTTATCTGATGGCATCTGCTGTGTGCCAGGCACTTGCTATTAATAGTTGTTGGGGACATCGATGAACAAGGTCCAGCTCCCATCCCAAGGAGCACACAGGCTGGTGGACTTCCTTGATGAGATGTTATCTGATAATAAGGGCTTTATGTGTGACTCTGGGGAGCTGGATTTTATGGGCAAACCAAAAATGTAAATAGTCCTTTAAGACTCGGTTAGCTGCCCCTCCAGTGAGGGGTAACAGCAGAGGGATGCTCTGTCAGTGCTGAAGACCCCTTCTGGATACATCTGGATTATACTCCTGCTTTGCCTTGCCCCCTTCTCCTGAGTAGGCTGTGGTTATAGTTGCACTCAGAAGTCAGGTCTCTGAGTGAAGTTTCAGAGAATCTTCTAGGGTCTTAGGCAAGTGGTCATGAGAGGGCATTTTGTTCATTCTTCTGCCCCCAGGGCTTCCCTGTGCTGAAGCCTTTTGGAGACAGTAGGGCATCTGTCCAGAAAAGCCCATTCTATTGCTGGCCTTGGCAACACGTTTCCTGCTGTGGTGTGCCCCTCCCCCTGTGAGGATGCGTCCAGACTGGCAGAACTGCAGACTGGACATTGCCCTGGCTCACAGAGACCAGGGGTCTTCATGACCGTGTCTCCAGGTGTCCTCAGCAGCTTATTCCTTTCTGGCTAAACAATGCCCAGTTCATCATAGCTAGAGGAACTGAGGGGCCCCACTGTCGTGGCCTTAGGGCCAGTTCTGAGCTTCCTAGTGGGGAAGGAAGGTCTTCCTCCCACAAGGCCACTTCCATTCCCAGTGATATCCCAAGTGGGGCCTGGGGCCAGAGGTGAGAACAGAGCAGTCAAGATGGATGGAGTCTTTGCCCCCATCCCCATCATTTTCTCAGGCTCAGCCTCCTAGACCTCAGCCCTAATTGCCTTTAATGCCTCATACTTGAAGGATGGTTCTTACTGAATT
This sequence comes from Loris lydekkerianus, assembly GCA_963574355.1. Lineage (NCBI taxonomy): Eukaryota > Metazoa > Chordata > Mammalia > Primates > Lorisidae > Loris > Loris lydekkerianus. The sequence goes on along the minus strand of CAUYPK010020748.1, from coordinate 194,042 downwards.
GAGGAACCCCTGATTTTAGATGGGAATTTCTCAGGAGGCAGAGCTGACCCTGTTCTCCAGATGGCCTACTACTTGGCCAGGCCTTGACACCCTATACTTCAGCTTGGGTGGGGCCTGGAAGAAGGAGGCCTTACGCTCTCCTGGGTGGGGCTCCAGCCCCTGCTGCATCACCCTCAGGTGGCCTTAGGAGACCAGTGGCCACTGGGCCTTGCTCTGTGAGGGCACTGGGCTGGCAGGACCCCACAGGCCCCCAGAGGCCTCCTTTGAGGTGCTTGGAGGGGTCTTTGCTGCTATCCAGGCTCTTGTCCCCTTCCTTAAGGCCTGTGTCCCTTTAGTCTCAGCCTCACTTCAGCCAATGCACAGAGCAGACCTGACTGTCCAGCCACCCACATGTCCCTCGCCTGGATCTTCTTTATATGGAGAAAAGTGAATTACCACTTTAGGAAAAGAAGACGAAGTAATTTGCCCTAAGTTTTTAAAGGTTGATAAAAGCTGGTTGTATTAACCCTCCCAGGGGCATTTTCATTTAATACAGGAAGAAAATGTTTGAATGAGAAGAAATCCCCCATGGTGGAGTCTCTGGCATTGTGTCAGGAGGCAGTTTGAAGCAGGAGGCCTCTCAGAGTTCCCCGCAGGTGGGGTGGGAAGGTGGTACTATCCTCCCTTAGGCGAGCGGGACCCTGTTCCTGTGGGAGTTCTTCTGAGACCTTTCCTTTTGGTGACCTTTAAAGGGGTTGTATTTAGGCAGCATGGAAGGAACGGGGATTCTGTGACTGCCCTCAGTAGAAGGGACGCTAATTCTTAGTTCTACAGGAGCTACGGAATCAGACGTGCAGGGCTAGAGGTAGCCTCCAGTGTGACCTGACCTCATATAGATGGTGATCCTGAAACTCACAGAGGGAAGGGCGTGCCCTAGGTCGTCTATTAAAGCTGGTACAGGCTGAGTAGCCCTAATCTGAAAATCTGAAATTAGAAATGCTTCAAAATCTGAACTTTTTTGAGTACCCACATGATACTCAAAGGAAATGCTCACTGGGGCATTTTGGATTTCAGATTTCCAGACTGGGGATGCTGTACTGGTGTAACAGTATAACATTCCAAAATCTGAAAATATCCAAACTATAAGCGTTTCAGAGAAGGGATTCTTAACCTGTGGACAAACCATAAAGATATCTGGGGCTCGAACACCCTCCTTCTCCTGGGAATTAGTAATCACTCAGCTTTGAGTCCTGGTAGTGGTTGTGGTTAGGTGGGTGGCTGAGTGGTCCCTGAGGTGTGTCCCATCAGCATCTGTGACCTGGGGGAAAGGTGCTTGGGCAGCAGGAGTCCCAGAGAAAGGGCAGTGTACTGTGGATCTCCAGGGAATCCCACTCCTTGTTTCCTAGGTGACAGCTTGAGACATCCTTTCTCTTTGGACAAGTCCCTGGGCTTGAGGGGAGAGAGCTTGTTTCCCCTTTTCTCATTCTCATGTCCAGGATGGTGGAGTGTAAAGTCCTGTGGAGTCACAGCCTCCTCCCCACCCTGCTCCTAGACTGTGTACCTCAAGGGGCTGGGCATGGCTGGGACCCAGGCAGCAGACTGGTGGGTGGTCCCTAGCCATGAATCTTTGGGGCAATGTACAGTTTCAGTGGATATCCAGTCTAAGAGGAAAGGCAAAGGAAATGTTCCTAGAGGGCAGAGACTGTGGGTGGCATTTTGGGGACTCTTGCTGTGTGGTCCCTGCCTGCCAAATTTTGACTACGGGTCACTACCACCCATGTGTGTGGGCCTCCTGCTGTGGGTGGCCTCCTGGCGTGGCCTGAGACAGGAGAGGAGGGGCTCAAGTTTTTAAGTGGGTTTTCCCAACCCCCAGCACAGCCTGCTAAGGGGAGTTTTTTGGATGTTATTCCAAAAAGAAGTTGACTTATGCAGCTTAATGAATTGGGCTCCCTGGACTGCATCATGGACAAATGCCTTGGTTTCTGTCTGCTTGGCTAGTGATCACCAGCAAGCAGAAAATAACCCCAGCCAAACCCAGTCAAATGGGAGCACCATCTCTGTTCTTCCAAATCACTTTTAATGAAGCCTTGGGCAGCGGGTATACAATGTGGCTGAGGTACACAGCATGGCAGGGCTAGACAATGAGAAAAATTTCCCCCACAGATTGAGGAAAAGAGTAACATGAATTTCTTTATAAACACTATTTAAAAAATAAGCTCCTCACAATATTCTCTAGGAGCTAGAGTCTGAGAGAACCCACTGGAGCTGCACCATGCAGGGGGCTGCAGAGGCCGTCGGTCTCTGGGGAGAGCTGCAGCAGCCCTGCCTCTGCCATGGGTGTCACGCAGTGACAAGCAGCAACAGGGGACAGAGCACAGGGCAGCAGTGTTTGGCAGCTCCTCAGCAATCTTCATCACAAAGCCAGGTAGAATCTTGTTGGTGGCACTGCCAGGGAGCCTGACAGGCGGTGGGAGCCTCCTTCTTGTAGGGTGGGATCACTCCCTCTGCTGTAACAGGCAGAGGAGGGCAATTCGGAGCACGAAGCGAGGGGGCATGGGCTCATATGGTCTTGCTGACCTGGGGTGACAAAGAGCAGAAGTCAGGCTGGGTGCTGAGGATGACGCAGGACTGACAGGGATGTGATGGTTATGGCTCTGTTTGGGGCTGTCATGGAGTTCCAGGAGCAAGAGGACCTGGGATTCTTTGTGATGGTGGGATAGGATGTGGTTGTCAGCAAGATGACCAGATTCCCTGGGGGAGGGGACCTGGAGGCTCTAGCCTGGACCAGGGTGATATGAACGAACATAATGACTTTTTTTTTTCTGTGCAGAAGGAGCCATGGTGGGAGAGAGGACCCAAGGAAAGGACGTGGGGCCCTTTAAGTTACACTGGGGGAGAGCAGAGGGCATGTGCTGCAGATGAGACTGGCCCTGAGTTTCTTTTCTTTCACCCTTTAGCTGTGCGGCCCCTGATGTCACCTGAACTCTCTTCATTTCTAAAACAGGGATTATAAGAGCTGTTCTTCCTACCTCATAGGGGAGAAATGGCTCAGCTGAGCTGGCTATGAGTGTGTTTCTGGGACACTGTTACTAACATGAGGAACTAGTAACATGAAGACCTAGAAGAATTTGGTGGGTCGGTGCTTAGGACTTAAAAGCAAGACCTTGCAGGGAGGTTTGTTGCCCTCAGCTCTCGGTACCCACCCCGAGACCTGCGCCCCAAAACCCTTGGTCCTAGTTCAGTGCCCTCTTACCTCAGCTGGACCACAGCCGCAGTGTCATGAGCAGATTAAATCCAGCCACTTTCAGGAGGAGGATGCGGAGCCCAATCACTGACAGGTTCTGAACATTTAGGTTCATATCTGTAAAACCAAAAGGTCACAGTGGTGAGGGGTGCGCATGCCTGTGGTCTGCTCAGCCCTGCAGGACACACCCTAGGCTTAACCAAAGCAGAGGGGTTGAGTGGGGATGGGCCTCAGCTCTGGGGCCTGCTTCTCCCTTTGAGCTTCTGTGCACACTCCCTTGCGAACATGTTTGTGCATTCCTCCAGGGTCAACAGTGTTGTGTTTCAAAATGAAAACACCAACTGGACTTGGCCCTTCTTTTTCTGAGCTCCTCTGAGGATGGGGTAGAGGTAGGCGCTCAGAACCTGTCATCCCTTGGGTCTGGGCTCCTGTGAGAATCTGGTGGCTGGACCACAGCAGGGATGACTCAGGCAGAACAAACGAAATGAACAACTGGGCCCAGGGTAGGTGTCAGCACTGCTGGGGGTGGGCGGAGGGCAATCCTTAAGAGACAGGATCACTGCCTCCAGCCTGTGTGGGCGCTGCTGTTTTTCTCGAAAGAAGGCAAAATCTCTTGGCTATGGGGTGAATACGTCCTCAGGACGAGGTTAGTTTAGGGCAGGCGTCCTCAAACTTTTTAAACAGGGGGCCAATTCACTGTCCCTCAGACTGCTGGAGAGCCAGACTAAAGTTTTTTAAAAAAAACTATGAACAAATTCCTATTCACACTGCACATATCTTATTTTGAAGTAAAAAACAAAACGGGAACAAATACAATTCACACCGCTTCATGTGGCCCCCGGGCCGCCGTTTGAGGACGCCTGGTTTAGGGAGTCAGAACCTCATAGCTGGGCCACACAGAAGCGCTCCGTGGCTGTCCTGACAGCTACTGACAGGAAATACAGAGGCCTAGCAGTGAGTCACTGGTCTGGCGGAACTAGAGACTCATTCTCCAAGTACTTAGAATGGAAAAGAAAGTTTGAGGAGCTGAGAGGGACCCCAAGCAAGACCCCAAGCAGCTCTGAGGAGGTCTCTGACTCTGTTCCCATTCCTGGTAACGTTGTGGCCACACCTGCTAATTCCTCCCCACCTCCTCTATCCAGTCAGGGTTATTATGGGCCATTGCTTCCCCTCCCATGTTCAAAGCTAGGCTAGACCCCTCTCTTACCTGTCTCAAAGCTTTTCTCTACCGACTTGGCATCACAGGAAACTTCTAAAAGGAGAAAAAAAGAAATTTTCTTAGTACTGACAGCACGTTGACTCTCCCACCCCAGACCTCCTTGTTATGGGGCAGCCTTCCCGTACCTCCTGGGGCAGAGAACTGGATGGAATGTGCACTACCAGAGTACCTGCTGGGGGAGAACCCTGGCCCCGGTAGGACCAACCCTCTGGCTTTTGGGCACCATTGTATTCACTCAAGGCATGCTAATTGTGCAAAGTACATGTTATGTGACAGGCCATAGGGAACTATCACACACAACTGCCCTGGGGCAGTTTCCATCTGGAGTCTAATGGGGCCGTGAAATATATACACAGTGACAAGAGGCACAGGGTACGGACATTTTCAAGTATTCCAAAAATTTTTGATCCCTGCACCTCAAATTTATTCCATAGCTCCATCCTAAATTTGTTCCATCTCAGTAAACAGTGCTACCGTTGACTCGCCTGCTCAGGCATCAAACCCAGCCACCGTCTCTGACCTCCTTCTCTCCTTTTCATCCCTCCTGCTTCTATCTTTGAAGGCTGATGGTGTTGCCACCACCCCACCCAGGCCTCCATCATCTCTGTTGCGATCACACCCTTTCTGTGGAAGCCTACAGCCTAGTCTCCTCACAGCTGTCAGGCTGATCTTTATAAAAGGAAATTAGGTGTCCTTCCCCTGCTTAAAGCCAACCAACAGCTTCCCAGATACTTGGCATAGCATCTGCCCTCTCGCGGCCTTCGAGGCCCTGGGTCCTGGCCCTGCTGGCTTCGCCCAGCTCCTGCTGCTCTCCTCTGTTCTGACTGCACCCCTGTCTCAGGCTTCCCTGGGGTCCTCTCTCTGCCCTTGGCTGCTACCTCTAAATAGCTTTTCCTCAGATAGCCCTTCCCTGACTTTGGCCCCAGATGGTGTCGTTTCCTTAACCCCAAGTTAATGCACACATTACAATCTGAAATTTCTTAGATTTGCTCCCGTTGATGGATGGGCTCCCACATCTAGAATGGACTTTCCTCAGGGAAGGCCCCTTATCTGGCCTTCTCTTCCTCTACTCCAGCACCTGGCACTGCACAGCTAATGGCTGCAGAATGAATGAGTGGATGGGCGAGGTCAGGAGCAGGGGAAGATATTTTGGCAGAGAGAGAGCAATGAAGGCAGGCCTCTTAGAGAAGGGCATTAGGATAGGGGCTGGTGGAGCAGGAAGGGGCAAACAGCCTGAGCAAAGGCAGGGAGGTGAGTGCTCAGAGTGGGGAGGCCAAGGCTGGGTCAGTGCCCCCTCCTGCCACCTGTACCTGTCTTTTGCCCAGGACATAATGTGAACTGCCAGGGCAGGGCTCAGTGCTCCTTAGGAAACACAGTGCAGGGCTTCGATGACAATTGATGAGGCTGAGACTACCAATCAGTGTGGCTTTTAGACACCATTGACGTGAGCTCTGGGCAGAGCCGGGCCTCTCCTGAAGCAAGGAAACTCCTCTTGTAAAGGCACCAAGTCTGCACTCACCTGAGTTAGAGTAGAAGGGATCCTCCTGGAAGGTGCCTGCACATGCAAAATCAGCATTGTTGCTCCAGGCCAAGACACCATTGCTCTTGGAACCCGTGGACCTCATATCCAGCACAGTTTTGTCTGACATGAACACGCCCGATTCAACATTGGACGAATTTGTTTTATTAGAAGGAAAATCGGTGAACAGGCAGACAGAAGTGTTCCCGAATTTAGAGCTTTTCAGCTGGTACACGGCGGGGTCAGGGTCCTTGATATCTGTGGGCCAAGAAGATGGAGGTCAGGAGATGCTCTTATTTCCCTCTTTGCCCCAAGCCAGGCCACAGTCCAGATGCCAGAGATGAACAGAGTGGGCTCCTGTGGGTCATGGGATCAGGCTTTACATGGGAAGTAACCGGCTGCTTGTGACAGGCTGGGACTCAAGGACAGGCACAAGCCATCAGTCCTGGCTAAGAGGCCAGGCTCTCAGGGAACATTCTCTGCCAGGCCCTGTCAGTCAGTCAAGGAAACCAGAAATGCGGGGCTATTTAATGATATTGCTTATTCTTCTACTTAACAGGAATTTCTTCAAAACCTCAGCAAGTCTAGGAAATAACACGGCTCAGGCGGGGCAAAGTCAAGCATAGAGAAAAGGCCCAGTAAGGCAAACCATACGTCTTGGAATTTGGAGTGGTCTCCCCTACTTGGGCTGGGCATTGGTGGGATTTGGAGGTCTCTGATCTGCTGGTATTAAGTTGGAAAATCTGTCACATCATCAGATTTCACTTTCACTGACAAAAGTTTTGGACTATAAATCAGAATACCCGTGTCCAAGCCCTGGCTCTACTAAATAGTAATTAGTAAATACCAGACATATCGGCTTGTGAAGTCTCAGGAATTTCATGCATAAAATGAAGATGCTGCCTCATCCACTTTCCTAACCAGGCTGTTCTGAGAAACCAATGAGAGTTTCTTCATGTAAACATGTATTTAATTTACCGTAAAGGTTAGCAGTTAGCACTACTAATGCTGCCAGGGCATTGCCATGAAAAAGTGCTTCTGAGTAACACAGAGTCACAGTTTCAACTCTTCAGCAGGAAGCAGGAACTGCTGGAAGCGTTTCCTTAGTGCTGAGACTTAGACTTATTCTTCAGTATTTCCGTAGGATTTTGTGTTTTTAATGCAACTCTCATTGTTTATTCTTTCCAACCTTCTGCCTTTAGAGGAGGAAGCAGAGGTTTGCTGGGAGGATTAGCAAGTTGGGGCCACCCAGAGAGTTTCCAGCAGGGCTGGGACTAGAATTTCCTGCCCCTGTGGTTCTCTGATCCCACAGCTCCTCACATACACACAAGGTTTCTGAGGCCCTGGTCTGTACACCCGCTTGCTGAGCCAGCCAGGGTGGCCTTGGCAATGCAGACATCCAGCTGGATGAAATCCAAAGAAATCAGCCCTTGGCTCGTCCTTGGGATGCTGATCAAGGCAGAGCTGCCTACAGTGTGGGGACCCGGAGCTGCAGAGCAGGCGGAAAGCTCCGTGGTCAGGTGGGAGAGACACCTAGAGCTCTGCTCCCCTCCAACCTCTACATGCCTGGGCAGCCTGGCATCACTGTGACCCTAAAACACAGTTTCTTTAGTGGGAGGAGAAACAAAGGGTTAGCTCCACTGACACATCACAGTGGGTTGGCAGTCGTCAGCGGGGTGAGGGGGGTCCTTGGGTGGGACTAAAGAGGGGACATGGAAGAGTGCAGAAGTGCTGAGAGAATGTGGCCTTGAGGGGAAGGTGATGAGGTGTTGCAGGACAGAGTTTGGCTTTACAGGAGAAAGGGGCTGCTCTGGGGGCCAGAAGCCCAACCTTGAGTCCTGGTTAAAGCCGGGGCCAGTGGGTATCAGAGAAGGCCTATGTGATAATCTCTATCTACATTTGGTTATTTAATTGAAAATTAACCAAGACTATAGGCTGGGCTCAGTGGCTCACCCCTGTAATCCTCTCACTCTGGGAAGCCAAGGTGGGTGGATTGTCTGAGCTCAGTTTGAGACCAGCCTGAGCAAGACGGACACCCTGTCTCTACTAAAAATAGAAAAAAACTAGCTGGCTATGGTGGTGGGCACCTGTAGTCCCAGCTACACAGGAGGCTGAAGCAAGAGGATGGCTTAAGCCCAAGAGTTTGAAGTTGCTGTGAACTATGATGCCATGGCACTCTACCCAGGGCGACATCGTAAGACTCTGTCTCAACAAACAAACAGACGCAAAGAAAAAATAAAATTAACCAAGACTAAATCGAACTTAAAATTCTATTAGAAATGAAAACTTCATTTCAAGAGCTCAGTAGCCACATGCGGCTGGTGGCTACTGCGCTGAACTGTGGATTGACAGAACACTCCCATTGTCACAGAAAGTTCTGTAGGGCAGCATTGGTCCAGAAAGCACAATGCCACACAACATGAGATTTTAGGAATGGCAACAGGAACTGAGTTAGAGGTACTTAATTTTAGTCCCCTGTTACTTTAGTCTCCATGTACCTTTAATGCACCCTTTTTGTCTGAAAATAAGAAATGAGCCACTCTGAATTTGGAGGTCTTTCAGGGTCAATCTGCCGGCGCCCTGTGGGGAGAGACATCCTATTTCACCTGACTGAGAAAGACACACCCTGTCACTGATGATATCAGAGATAGCCTTAGCAAGACGGATCGACTTTCCAGTGTGGAAGTTCAGTTATTCTAGACCCTAACTTGTCATTTTAATGAAAAACTAACTGCAGAAGCACATGTGTGAATGCTCTCATGCTTCAGATCCCCGAGGGCTCAGCAGTGATTGAAAACTCTGTTACTAATAAATCTGTGCTCTGAAGCTAAGCACTAGGAACCCAGAAAAGAGGGTGAGTGACACTGACTCTGATCCCACTGAGGCTCTGCTGAGTGTCAGAAACAGTAAGCCTGGGCGGACTTACCAGGAATAATGGAAACTCGGGTTCCCCTGCCAAATTGCAACTGGAAGCCAAATCCTGCACTCCACTCTCAACGTCTCCATTACAGAAACCCTCAGGTTTCTCCTCCTCTGAGGCATGCGGTAAGCCCTCTTAGAGCCCACTGAGGAAGGAAGGAGAGGGAAGGCCACCACATCACAGTTGGCGCCTCTTACTTTCATATCTGGTCTGCATTTCTAAACTAGATTCTCAGGGCTGGGTGTGGTGGCTCACACTTGTAATCCTAGCACTCTGGGAGGCCGATGTGGGCAGATCACCTGACCTCATGAGTTTAAGACCAGCGTGAACTAGAGCGAGACCTCGTCTTTAAAAATAGAGGTGTTGTGGTAGGTGCCTGTAGTCGCAGCTCCTTGGGAGGTTGAGACAAGACAATTGCTTGAGTCCAAGAGTCTGAGCTTGCTGTGAGCTATGACGCTATAGCACTGTGCCAGGGGTGACAGAGTGAGACTCTGTCTCAAACCCCCCTCCCAAAAAAAAAAAAAACAAAACAACCCAACTGGATTCTCAACTTCCCTGTAGGTGACCCTGGCCCTAATTTCTGTGTTCTCTTGAATGATGTAGTATTCCTTTTTCCCGTTGTCTAAGAAGACCTCTTATTTCCCATACTCTCCATCCAACATTATCAAGTGTGTTTACTTAGGCCAAAATGCATATGCCTTTCTCATTGCCAAGATCATGCCTCCCTTCTGGCTGGTCTTATGCCTGGAACTCACCTTTTTTCTTTTCTTTGTCCCTACAGATCTTATTCAACCTTCAGGACTCAAAGAATCCTTTGTACCACATAAAACTTTCTCCATCTAGGCCTATCCCTCTGAGTCTCTGTTGTGCTCATCAACATCATCAATCAGTAGGATCAGTAGGATCAATGGGGTAATATTAAAATACCCCATAGGTTGATAATTTACAATAGCTCTGTACCTTTGGCTATTCGGGGATAATTTAGGCATCTATCTTAAACTTCAAACTCAGTCTAACATTTTATAGAAGGACAGTCATATAGGAAGCATTTAAAAATGCCTGTTGAATGATTCAAGTCAAATTTTAATGTATTTGACCTAGAGAAACACAAATATTTGCAATTGATAGCGATTCATTTTCCCTTCCCAGGCCTCTGTAAGACAATTATTTATAACAGCCACAGTTAGCCTCACTGTAGTAACTGATATCCCTTAGGAAAGAATTAATGACACTGGCCCAGGCAGTTGCAAATGGCGCTGCCTGGGATGACTCACCAGATAGAACGGACACTTGGGTTCCTTTCCCGAATGTGAGTTTCCCACCTGTTCCGCCAATATGCCCACTGCAGGTGATACCATTACAGAAACACCTGAGACCTACCTACCACCTACTGCTTATGTAGGAGAAGTACTTCTCTCCTATTTAAGGACAGGAGAATTACAACCCTGAGAGTTAGATCTGTTCTGTTGTATTAAAATTTTGTCCCTGTCATGTACAGTCCTTTCCCTCCTGCCCCTTTCTGGGGTGCCCCGCACTGAGGTTGTGCTTTCAACAAACCAAGGTCCAGTAGAACAAAACCCCCTTTCAGTGCAGCAGTGTCTTGGATACTCTGTGGAAGGCCCGGGATGACTTGCACATCACTTGCCCCATGACCCCTAAGGTCCCAGCCTAATAACAATTCAGAGCACTGAACACTGAAAGGGAGGATTTTCTGGGAACGACTGGAAAGAACAATTTAAGTTCCTACAGAGGAAAATACATGGGCTCAAGTCAGTATCTTGGACAAAGAAAGAAATAGCGGTCAATGTCCACTCTTTTCCCACTCTACTTACTTGGGCGGATGCTCAGTCTGGTCCCTGCTCCACAGATTAGCTTGTAGCCCTTGCTGTACCCCACTGTGGGCGAGGTCTTTGCAGTAAACATCCTGATGCTGATCTGCTGGAAGCCAGCGGGGACTTAGAGCGCCATTCTAAAAGGCTCACTGGGTCTTTGTTTCTTAGATCTCTTATTTCTCAAGGAAACTATTCCCCTTTCTATTTACAGTAGTGTAAACTTTAATACAGCAAAGCTTCGATAATAATAGTTATAATAGTAATATTTTAGAAAAGCTACTGCTTATTGAACACTTATTATATTCTGGGCATTATTTCAAATAATTATGATTTAGTTATTGTCATTTTTCTGCTGAGAAAGTGGAGGCTTTGTTGAATACAGCTGGTGAGAGCAGAGCCGGCATGTCCCCCAGGGCTGGGGCCTCCCTGTATGTTGCGGCCTCCATACCTTGTTTTTCCATGTGGTTTCCTTGCCATTCAGATAGGGGTCTGGGTCACTTCTACCCTTAGGAAAACTCTATTAGACTCCAGAGAGGCAGATCCTATGAGCAGGTATCTCTGTACCATGCTCATTAGACAGTCCAGGGACTTTAGCTACCTGCTGCAATAAAAGAGAATTTGTGTTTGCCATTAACTCATCTCTTTCCCCCGAGGGCACTTAGCTAATTTCCTAAATGTTCAGATTATCTGGTGCTGATGTTATCATGTTTGCTTGAAAACACTGAGTATTTAGAACTCTTTTTATGTTTCTGTACATTATTCTGGTCAGATTTTCATTTACTCAGTCGGCTCTTGGCACTCTGTCTTTAACAGGAGAAATGGGAACATTTTATCAAGAAAGCGTGTAGAAAGAGAAAATAAATGCTTCATCCATCCCCACGTCTGCTGTAAATCATTGCCTGTTTTCTCATGGACAAGTTGTTGGTTTTTCTTGCCCTGGTCATTTGTGTGGTCATACTCACATGGATACACGACCAGCCTGGTCCCTGTTCCAAAAGTCAGCTTACTGAAGCCACCGGGCGACACACAGTCAGAGGGTGCTCTGTAAGAACTCTAACCTGGGCACGACCAGCCTGGCCGGGGCGCTCCACCTCCTGTTTCTGATTTCTAGGCTCCCTCCCAAGTCAACTTTCCTTTGATGAGAGAAACTCCCACTGTCAGGTCTTAGTTCCTCCTACCCACTCCTGCAAACACAGGTAGGAGCCTCGTTGATGCTGATCATTTCTTTCTAATCATCATGAAATAGCTTCGTTTTATTTTGGCAACTGCTGAACACCCAGGCAGCTGTGCAGCAAATGCTCCTGCCCCTGCTGGGAACAGCTCCAGCGCAGCCCTGGATGAGGCGAATGCGCAGGACCCATGTTGTTCTATACTTTGCAGGGGTCACCAACTGGGAACAATGACCACTTTAAAGCTTTTCCCAAATGTGAATTTTTGGCCTTCTTTCTGCACGCCGTCCTAATACACCTTGGAGCTATACATTTCAAAGATGATTCTGGTCCGAAGGAAGAAGTTTCCTTAGAACAACTATTTCCTGGTGGTCCCTCAAGTGGAGACGTAGACTTCATATATTTCTTATCACATCTCTTTCCTTTTTACAGCTAAAACTCATTCATGCTGCTTCTCTATCACAGATATTATAATCCTTTTGCTTCTGAACTCTGGTTCTTGAGAAGTACGACAGATTTCAGGCTTTCTAAATCCAGCCTGTACCCGTGCTGTGGTGGGGAAGAGGCTTTGGTGCAGCACACAAGTGAGCAGATGAACACAGAGGCGCTCTGCCCTGGAGACACCGGCTACCTCCCACCCATGTGCATTTGGATGGACTCTGTAATTTCCCAATTTTGAGGTCTAAGAACTCTCTCTGTTGGAGAATACTTGTTAATGTCTAAACCATTATGTTTCAAACAGTAAACACCCTTTCCACCCAAGGCTTCCCTGAATCTCCTGGTCAGAAGATATTTTTTTCACAGTCATTTGTTTGGTCATCTATATGTCAGGCGTTGTGCTGAGCTGTGGAGAGGTGAGGATGAAAGAGAGAGGGTCCTGCCCTCACCAGGCTTACGGTGCTGGAGGATGCATGTAAGTACCAGGCAACTAGGAGAGGAGGTCAAGTGCGCCTTCTGTTGTGCTCCCATTGCAACTTGTATGTTCCTCCACTGGAACAGGGCAGAGACTCCGCATTGGACTTACTTCTCTCCTTCCCTTCCTTCTCTCCATCCTTCCTTTCTCTTTTCCCCTTCTCTACTTCCTTCCACTTTTCCTTCCTTACATCTAGCATAGTGCTTAGAATAAAATAGTTGCTCAATAAATATTGTTGAATGTATAAGCCTTCTAGTATTTCAATTCATTTGGAATACAGTCCTGCTACCTTCTTCGTTAGGACTATTTCATTACTCCTTTAACTTCTGTATGCTTCCATTTTCTAAACTTTTAATTATTTTTATGGTGTTATTTAGGTTCTAAGTTTTTCCCATATCTCTCAATTGGACGTGGAGTTTTGTGTGTCCAATGCCCAGAGTCTTTGGGAAGTTTAATTCATCACCTTTCATGAAAACCAAATGGTAAAAAAAATAAATCATTTGGCACAATCAGTCACAGTTTCTTTTCTTTTTCTCTCAAAGGAATCTAAAGACAGAAAAACAATCTGTCTCTGTAATGATGAAAAGGCCAATTCCCAATAGCAATAACAACCATTAGAAAACAAACTACCATTCAGCCACTGGCTGGGAATTCAAATTTCAAGACATTTAAGCCTCATAAAGAAACATGAAAAATTAGTTCAGGAAGTACAGATTTCATCATCTAAGAAAGCAGAATAGGGACTTTCTGTGTCCGGGCCAGACCCTACCTTTAGGCACTTACTTGGCTGTACTTGGAGTCTCGTTCCACTCCCAAAAGTAAGTACTCTGCTGCCTGTGTCCACACTCTGGTACAGTGCAGTACAAATACCTGCCCTCTGCCACCTGGGGTGGCTGCCCATGCCACCTCACATGGTCATGGCCTTCTCTCTCAGGGAACAAGGATTCTAAGTCTGTTCCATGATTCTGATGATAAATTCCTCTTTCCGTGTAACCTTATGCCCAGTATACAGCCCCCCAAGTCTTTCTTTTCTCCCTGTTACACTTGCTAGAAACTTTACTGATATCCCCAGAAATGCTGAGTTGCCATGCCATGGCCACTATGGTAAGAAGGCTCAGGATGGGCAAACAAAGGATCAAACAGGCACCCTTACAGGTGTGAGGGTGCCCTTTACTGAGTGCAGAGGCATGGTGGTAGCAGTGTAGTGGCACGGTCAACAGTAAGGCTCTGAAATTCAATAGATTTGCATAAACTCTAGCTCTGTTATTTCTAGCTAGAGGATCTTGGGCAAGTTACTTACTCCAACCTTCTGTTTCCTCATCTGTAAAATGGGCACAATACCAGCCACCTATCCTCTGCCTGGATGTGAGCATTGGCTGAGAACTTACATGAAGAACAGTATGGTCACTGGCTTGTCCAGGCACTGAGTAAACAGCAGCTCATAACAGGATGATTCCCAGTCTTGGTTTATGCTGGGGGAAAGGATGAGGCTTCTTGCAGCCAGAGGAAGCCTATCCCTGCACCATCCATTCCAGCACCCCGGAGTACCTGTGCTCTGGCTGTTATACTCTGGCTGGTATGCCAGATATCTCCAGGATCTGAGGGAAGGTGGTGACAGAATCTCAGCCTTAGGGGTGACGGTCAGAGGGGACCCCTGGATGCCAAGAAGAAAGTCCTGCTTCAGAAATTTAATCAAGAGTGAAGTCTTTTCTCAACACCCAGGGATTTGTCCTTTGAAAACATGCTGCAAAAACTCTTGTCCAGCACAACCTCAGTCGCTCCATTAGACCTGACAACTGATAGTTACTTCAGGCCAACAAAGATCCTTTAACGACAGAGTAGACCATATCACAGACTCTCCTGGGATGGTGATATCTTCCATAATACAGTCTCCCAACAAAATCCCCCTTGATCATGTCTATGACACCACACGGATGAACAATGTAGCTGGTCCCTCTTCCAAACTTTAAGATGGGGTTTTCCTCCTAATGCACATACCGAGAAAAGCGTGTGATAAGACCTGTCTCATGTGGACCTCCCCCTACTAATGGCTTCATTGATGCTGGGGCAACACTTCTGGGAAACATGGTCTTCAGAGTCCCCAAGTCCTGGTGCCTAGGGACAGGGATGGGGGCAGGCAGGATTCAGGCCCTTCCTGAGATTATGCTTTTATCCTTCCCTCTTTACTGCCTGGAATTAGGCCAAGACATCCAAAGCCCTTGATTCCTTTATTTCTAATGACCTTGACTTAGACAGGGAGCTGCCTGTGTGAAACTCTATGACTTTAGGGAAAAAAAGTCACAATAATTTCCATAACATTTTTCTAAGATGAGAGGCAATCAGAGACCAGGCTGCCTACTTCAGAGACATGAAAACTGAAAATCAGGGAAGTCATGGCCTGGGCCACAGACCTGGGCTGAGAGGGAAACTCAGCCCTGGGTACCCAGGCCCATCAGCTTACCTCACTGGATTTGAGCGTCATTTAGCAAAGAGCTATGTGGCTCCACTAAACTCAGGAGCCTCATGCTGGATTTGAGGGTCACTTAGCAAAGAGCTATGTGGCTCCACTAAACTCAGGAGGCAGTGAGGGCTGGGGCCCTGACACCACTCTGTACTGATCATGGACAGATGCTCGATCTGGGGCCTCAGGCTCCCCTGTAATACCAGCAAGATGCCTCACTTCTGGGATCCTTTGTTCAACTCGAAATCCAGCCTCAGGGAAGAGCACGGGCAATGAGAAAATGGGAGTGTGGTCAGTGGAGATGCTGGGAGAAGAGTGGAGAAGACACCAGAGGCAAGGAAAGATGTGGACAGCGACCATCTAGGATCCTTGGTGTGGCACTGATGAATGGCGTGTCCTGCCAGACTCCCGTGAATGTACAATGAGAGATTGTCCAACACCAGAGCAGGGACAGGGGCAGGTGGGGCAAAGGGGGATCACTTACTTGGTATGACCACCACTTGGGTCCCTGTCCCAAAAGTGAGTCTTGTTCCCATCACACCCTGGGTTAGTGCATTGCAAAAACCTCTGGTTTTGCCCACCCTCTCATGGAAGACACACCCCCTTTGCAGTAGATCCAGGATCTGGAAACTCTACAAGGCTGATCCTAAAGTTTTCCCTATAGTGGGTGGTCCGAGAACTTGAGGGAGGCCTCTAGTGGGTGCACACAGCACCCACCCTCGGTGCCCGGCCTTCATTTTCCTTATCACATTATCAACAAATATAGCCTTTGGGTATTCTCCTCTGGGAAATCCAGAGTCTTTACAAAACTTAGTGGAAAACACTGTGTAGGCTGGGTGGGTGTGAGGATTTCTAAAGATGCCAGGGAGCAGGCGAGCATTTTCCCACCTCTTCTGCTACACTTGAGAAGAAGCACCATTTTGCATTTGGGGACATGAGCAAAAGCATATTTCTCACTTCGCCAGAAAGAGCAGGAGCAACAGCATTTCCAGCACAGTGTTCTGGGCCACACGCTACAGACGTGTCTCGACATGACTCAGAGCACTGCGTCCTCCTGGGGCTGAGCGACAGTCCTGGGTGACTCATACCTGACTCATTTCTGTTTCTGTTCTCACCTCGCTAAGGATGCTAACTGCCAAGGGGGCTTTTTGTCCTCCAGAAAGTCAAACATTTCAGCACAGAACAGACTCGAATCCTGTTCCAGAAACATTTGGGGTAGAATGTGCTTGTCCTCTGCTGGGTCATGGGGCCTGTGGTTGTCATCTGTGTCCTGTCTCCAGCCATCAGGGCTCTCTGTCCCCCTCTCCCCACAGCCCCATCTTGGCACATGCACATATAAATTGTTAGGCTTTTTATTATGAGGCTTGTCTCTCTGATAAGATTGTAAATTCTTGAGATTAGAGGTCTTATCTTAGGCTTCTTTTCCTTCTTTCTTTCTTTCTAAACCAACTACGGTTCCTGGCTTGTTGATGACACTCAATACTTAGTCACTGAGTTGAACTGACTTTTACTGTACGTAATTATTGGGACAAGGAAGCCAGTTTTTGGAGAGTATACTTTGGGTAAATGTGAGCTGCAAATTCTAAGTGCTTAGGCAAGGAAAAATCAAAGCAGTATTTCTAAGAGAGATAATAAGAAGGCAGTAGAATAACCAAAGCATTGTGAGGTTCAAATTGACCCTCAGCAGAGAGATGGGAGCTAAATGAATAAGAAATTTGACTCAAAGGAAACGCAAACATTTTTCTTCTTGTATCTTGACAGAGATTCTCCTTAAAGGATAAAAAGAATAATATGGCAGAAAATGTATACTCTACGTTAAGATCCTTATTTTGATTAGTAATAACAAAATAGCAGTATTAATAATCTATCATGACAGGAGTAAACGCTATAAATATAAATATATAGACTTAAACCCAATAGTAAGGGTGGGACTACATATTTTTGGAGATCTGACTTACTTGGGCTAACCAGAAGTTGGGTGCCACTTCCAAAGGCAGGTTTCTGAGAGCCGGTATTCACACTCTGACATAACTCTATACAAAATGGCACCTCGTAACTGGGCCATAGCCTGCAATTCCTTAGTCACACACAAGTTAGTTGCTAAGGATGCTACTCTGTCTACATATATGCACCAAAGTGGTAGAAGGCATATGATTTTACTATTTAACTTTCATTTTCTTAAGACCATTGGAAAATGGCAACAAATAAGTCAGAACCCAATGGATATATTCATCTATATTTGTATATAGTGGATTATATAAAAAAATGTCATGAATACTAGGCCAGAAAAGTTAATTATATAATTATAGTTTCCGTTCTAGACAGGACCTAGGGAAGTTTTATCTATCCACTCTTACTTAAGTGTTTGTTACATGTTTCTTGTAAGGATGACCTCTATGGACAATACAATGCAATATCACTACTGCCAACTATCTTCTTATTTAAATAGCACATAAAACCATGCCCCCCCCCCAAAAAAAGGGAAAAGAATCAATGAAAACAGATGTACCTACGTTGTACCATAAATCAGATTATTTTATGGAACTTACTTGGGTCAACCAACAGTCTTGTTCCTTTCCCAAAGACCACTTTGAAGCCTCCTGTATTTCCCACAGTGATTTGTACTGTGACAAAATGGGCCATTTCCTTTTCTTCCATTTTTATACCATAACTGGGAGCCCATAGTAAGGTGTTAATATTAAGAAGCACGTTTTCCTACTCCCCTGGTAAAACCTATTTGGTTTTTTCCTGCTTGTAAACACATCTTACACCTCCTAACTACCAGCAGCTTAGTTCACCAAACAGCAGTCTTAAAATTTGGTTCCCAGATCAGGGTCCCCAGGTTTTAGTCCAGTCTTAGTTTTTACTGACTTTATGAGAAAGTCAAGGGTTCTTAATATCCTTATTAGAAAAATAAAGAGGCCTGAATTAGCTAATTTCTAAGCTCTCTCTCAGAGTTAAAGTTCTATGATCCAGCACTGTCCAGAGCGCCCCCCTCTGCATTTTCTATAACTTACAAACCAGGCTGGCACTTGCAGGTCAGTTTACACTGATGGGTAGGGTAATACAAGAGACAGCGAGGGAAAGGGACAGTCCTCACTGCTAGATTCTCTCTCTCTCCTCCCCGTTGGGGTAAATCTCCTAGCAGCTCTGTACTTTTGGTTTCATCATTGAAAGAGGAAGAGGATCCTTTAAACCTTTGGTTCATCCATGCCAACATTCCTGAAGCTTCATCTCTAACTCATAGCAATATGTAAGGGCAGGAAAGATAAATTCCAAGCATTTCCTTACTTACTGTAATTGGTATCATCTCTTATTTCTTTTTCTTTCTTTCTTTTTTTCTTTTTTTTTTTTTTTTGAGACAGAATCTTACTCTGTCACCTTGGGTAGAGTGCTGTAGGATCATCATGGCTCACAGCAACCTTAAACTCTTGGGTTCAAGCAATCCTCTTTGCCTCAGCCTCCCAAGTAGCTGGGACCACAGGCACCTGCCACTATGCCCAGCTAGTTTTTTTTTTTTTCTTTTCTATTTTTAGTAGAGATGGAATCTCAATCTTGGTCAGGCTGGTCTCCTAAGTCTGAGCTCAAGCAATCCACCCACTTTGGCCTTCCAGAGTGCTAGGATTACAGGTGTGAGCCACCGTGCCAGGCTTCATCTCTCATTTCTAAGTAAACTCTGGCATAAGGTTTGGGATGTCATGTAGTTGAAAGAGCAGGACTTTGAGATAAGGCAGGCAGACTTGGGTTTGAATTTAGGCCCTCTATTCATGAGCCTTGGGATCTTGGGCAGTGATTTCTCTGAGCCTCAGTTTCTTCTTCTATAAAATAGGGATACTTGCCCCTACCTTATAGGGTTAAGGACAAGCAATACTATATGCCATGTACTAGCATTGTACCCACATATCAAAGGGGCTGAGATGGGTGTTATTACTTCTATATTAAGTTAGATTATTGATTAACAAGATTATTTCTTTAGGGTTGTAGGGTGTAGAGTCTTGTGGATATGTTATAAACATATAGGACTCAAGGGTGTAGAGTCTTGTTTATAAACATGTCCACAAGACTCTACACCCTTGAGTCCTATAAACTCTAGGGTAGTATAAGAGTGAGATCCCAGAACTACAGATTTTGAGTATTTTGACTCCTTTTTTCCTGGGAGTGTCTAAGATCCACAGAGGAGCAATAACTTGTTCAACATCACACAGCCAGTTGGGGCCAAATCATATCTAGGACTCTGACTGAAACTAGAAACCCTGGGCTCTGCACTTCACTGACTCTTCCTGAACAAAGTTAAGCATAAGGGGGCACAATCTCTGGAGTGAACTGGGCTTATGTGGCGCATGGATAAAACGACCTTGACTATCCTCTCCTGAATGTTCCTCTGAATCCATGGTGGAAGTAGAAGGGTCTATTAGATCATGACCATGCAATTTTCTGCTACTCCACATTTTTTCTTCCATTCAGCTCAATTCTACTGTTAAAAACACTAACGCTGAACAGAGCTTCTGTCAGCCTCATGTCTAGGAAAGAGTCTTTATGGTTAGCTAAGTTCCACCCCAAAGGAAATATGCTCACATAGTCTTTGAATACTTTCACTAATTTTTCTGAGCATCACAATTCTTAATGGTTCTGTGATTAATTAAAAATAAGGTAATGACAAAAATATCTCCTTTTCTCCTGTTCAATGTCAGCAGCATACATTTTGTAGCTGCCATAGAATATCATACTTACTCAGTGCCACTTTTAGCTGGGTGCCGGTCCCAAAGGTGAGTTTGTTTCCTCCTCCCCCAAAGCCCCACAGTGTTCAGTGCCTCACAGTAAACTACCTCTGCTACTCTACCCCTTTTCTTGATTCACCCTCATGAATTAGAAAACATTCAAGATTTAATATAGCTGTTAGACTCACTCATATGAGGAAAAGGTACTCCCCCATCCCAAATGGGATAAACTCATAGACTGTTGGTACCAAGGGACCAGAGGGGTCATCTGGGCCCACCTCCTCAATTATAGATGAGGAAACTGAGGTTTGGAGGCAAGAGATCTGTTCTGAGTTATATTACTAGTTGGTAGCAGAGACTAAAACATGCCTCTATTTGATTCTCAATCCAAATTTCTCATTTTCCTGTACATGATTGAATGTATGTGAACTGTGCCGTTTACTTTATTCTCTTTTTCTCCTTGGCCCAGAAACTTGATTTCTTTGGGTATTTAATTTCAATTAAACAAGAATTTATCAAGCACTTACTTTTGTAAAGGGCCCTATTAGACACTTCACAGGATATAAAAGAGTCTCTGTTCTCAAGGATCTTTTAGTTTTAATAGGCATATATTCTCAGTAATAAAAGATTTCTGTAGCTGTCTCTGTTGCAGATTGTCTAAAATTCCAGCTAAATTTGGGATACAGAAGGTTAGAGGAATGTGAAGGATGCCTGGGGGAGAGACCGCAGTCTAGGCTTTAAACAGGAAGCGAGGCTATTTCTGGAGAAACTATGTTTGTCCTAATCGTCTAGGGTATTAGTCTCTACTCTGTCATGACCTAATGAATTAGTTCTACTGTTATTTCCAGCTCCTCTGTTAGCTATTACCATTTTCAGATGAAGAGCCCATGGAAGTTCGATCTTAAATTCACATAAGGTCAACAAGTATGATGCAATCTGAGGATGATGCAATACACATAGAACTCTTAAACCACATAAAACAAAGGTGAGGTGGTCAGTGTTTACCTGGAGAGACTAGAAGCATAGTCCCCTTTCCAAAGATGAGTTTGTTGTATCCTGCAGTCGCACTATAGCCAACCCCCTTACAAAAATGGCCTGCAGTGTTGGGCTTTTCAACCCGTGATCTACTTAGGGAAGGGGAAAGAAAATCAGCATTCATGGAGTGTAAGGTGCCAAGTGGGTTAATAATTCACAGCTATTACATCACTTCTGGGTCACAACTGTGCCATGAACTTAGATGTCATTATTTTGCAGATGAGGAATGATCTGAGGCTGAGCAGGTTGGGCCAGCACTGCTAACAAAGACAAATATCCTGGATACAACACATTTTGGACACATATATCTCGGGAGGAGCTCTTAGGGGATAGGAGAATCCTCCTCCTTTTTCCTTTGAGAGGGGATTACAGCTATATTGAAGATAATTCTTTTGCTAGAACAGACATCAGAATTCAAGGCATCAGAATTCCAGGCATCAGAATTCAAGCGACAATGATTCACATAATCTTCAGCTCATCTATTACACAATCATTTCTTGAGGCATGGAGACATTTTACCCTCAGTCTTTCTGTTACCTTGTCTGATTCCTACTCACCAGGTCTGACCAGCAGTCTGGTCCCACTCCCAAAGGTCCATTTATAGCCTCCATCTGTCCCACAGTGTTTCATAGTCAGCCAAAAACACCTATAAGCCCACACATCCTTCTCATAGCTAAGAGAGATATGACCCTTTTATCTAAAAAGGGGTCCACATCTTACTTTCTTTTTGCATTCCTCATAATAGGCTATTTGACCAAATTTGGGTTACTTACTGTGCAATACTTAAAGTCTCTACCTACCCACATCTCTGGGTCTATCACCATCAAACTCCTTTCTTTCTTTCTTTTTTTTTTTTTTTTTTAGAGACAAAGTCACTTTATCACCCTCAGTTGAGTGCTGTGGCATCACACAGCTCACAGCAACCTTCAAGTCCTGGGCTTAGGTGATTCTCTTGCCTCAGCCTCCTGGGTAAGCTGGGACTACAGGCACCCACCACAATGCCCAGCTATTTTTTTGTTGCAGTTTGGCCAGGGCCGGATTTGAACCCCCCACCCTTAGTATATGGGGCCAGCGCCCTACCCATTGAGCTACAGGCACCTCCCAAACTCCTGATTTTCAACTCTATTTATACAACAAATGTAGCTAGCCTTTCTTTCATTTCTATTGCAGTTATCTATTTTTTGATCCCTGACATAGTATCAATCCTGATTTTAACTTCAATCCATCTAAAACTTCATGGGATAGACCTAGACCATGATGAGTGGCAGCTTCCTGCTCCCTTGAGTTAGTTTGTTTTATAAACTCAGTAACTCCATGGTAGCCTTATTACTTACTGAGTCCTATTGTCCCCAAAGCCAAGTGTCCCTTTGATTAAAGAACATTCACTATGCTTAGAGTTTAGTAAAAAGCACCACTTGTCTCCTCTTCAATTATCATTTGCAAATCTACTATTTTCCATTGGCCTTGTAGGCAATGTCTTAGATTTTTTTTTTAATATTAAAAATGAACACAAATTAGATGAAACAATACTATTAAAATGTTAAGGGATGCATGAGCGCTCCTTATATAATCCCTTTATTTAAATCTGAAAATAGCTAGAAAAGAGCAGGCCCATTATATCCCATTATGAGCTCCAAACGTTACAATCAGAGAGGAGACAACACGAGGAAGAGGAAATGCTTCGGAAACTGAACTCACTTGGGATGACTTGAAGCTTTGTTCCAGTGCCAAAGGTAACTTTTTGGTAACCCCCAGAATTCACACTGTAGCACAGGCCTTTACAAAATGGCTTCCCTTCCCCTGTTATTTACTTGGGTAACACTCAAGTCACTACCTTTGAGCAGAAGAGAGAGTATCCCCCCCCCCCCCCACATGCCTATGGCTATAGATCCACATGAAAACAGCTATTTTACTAAGAACTTACATATTCTTTTTATGTTAAAAAAAATTATATGATCTGACCTAGCTCTTCTTGTTCTACGAATGAACAATAATAAATATTTTACGTGTGTATAGCATTTAAGAATTTACAAAATACTTTCACATACCTTGGCTTATTTGATCTTTAAAATAACTTATGTGGTGATATTATAACAAAAGCTTTCATTTTACAGATAAAAAAACTGTGCCCTGGAGACACTATTCAAGCTGGGTATAAGAGAATTGGAAGTGTTCAGCCAAACATCCTGCCTTTTTTTTCAGGATCAACTCTTAGGGCTGCTTTAGTCTGTTATTTTTGGTTCATGTCCATGACTATTTTTCCTCCACACCTAGCTCTTTCTATCCTCTGTGCCATTCCACTATCATTTCTTTCTACATCAAAATGCACTTAAATCTGCATGAGCTATTAATTTCTCAACACTTGGGCCTTACAAATACCGCAGGGAGTTCGGTGGGCTTTAGTGGCCACATTAAGCCTCCTGCTTCGGTGGCACATTGCCTGCTCACTGGGTTTAATGGATAATCTGGCCCCACTCCCAAAGATGAATGTGTTATAAATCACAGCATCATGCTAGCTGACAAAAAAATGCCCGAGCTACCTTGATAATAGATTAATGTGATTAGCAGGCATCTATCCTACCTCATGGGAGCTCTGGTTAGGATTCCCTCTTTTTGATACTGGAATAAAAACTAAGCCATGGAATTAAGCCTGTGAAAACCTCTTTTCAGGGCACAATAGTAGTGATACAATGGATGTAGTGGAAAGCCCAAGAAGAGTCCAAGTGATACTTTCTAAACAACTCCAACATTTAGTTCAAAAAGATCTGCATAATTCCACCAAGTAATCTTGTTTTCCTAGTCAAAGGATATCAGCTTTGATCCTCATTTTGACCTAGGAATAAGCACCTCTACATAATCTCATTTTACCAGTGGTTTGCTAACTGCTAATATCCTTGTAGGCAATCTTTCTTTCATTGCCTTATTTAAAACATTTTTGTGAGCATGGAGTGGCACGAGGGACATGGTTGAAGGATTAGGGATGGGGGATAACACTCATTCTTCATTTTGTTTTAATGATTATCCTCATTAAATCCCAATACTCTTTGACTTAAAGATTAAGGATCTTTAGTCATATGTACAATGTAAGACCACAGGATAATACAAGCATGATGATCAATAATTATCAGGTACTTACTGGGACTCACTGACACGGTGGTTCCCTTCCCAAAGATCAGTGTATTTCCTCCCTGGTAGGCACAGTGAAATGAGGCTCTGCAAATTCCTCATATGCCTGCTCAGTCAAACCCCCTGTGCTGACCTATACACAATGGAAACTCACATTCTGTCTTTGCCCTACCAAGAGTTTCCAGTGTTTGGGTCTGTAGTAACAAAGCTCTGTAATTCACGAGAAGGGGGGCGGCTGGTAATAGGTCCTTTATTCACTCAGCAACTATTCACTGAACACCCCATTGTGTAAGGCATTGCCCTGGGTACTGAAGACACAGTGAGAGCTGCTCAGACACTGTCCCTGTCCTCATGGCACTTATGGTCTAGGAGGAGGGAAACCATAAACAAATACATAGATAATAATGTCCAGTGATAGAAGCATGTGGATTAAAATCAGGCCTCCAAAGGATGGAGAATAACCAGCCAGGGTGCCTGGTGGCTTCTTAGATTGGCTGGGCAGGAAAAGCCTCTCTGAGGTGATGTCAGAGTGGGGTCTAGGCAGGGAGGAGTTAATCATCACCCCCATTTACAGATTGAGGGCCTTCTCCCTGCTAAAGTGCTAGATGTAATAAATTCCTGCTCGGAAAAGATAAAGTAAGGCAGGAATTCTTCTAGAGTGACTGTGGGATGTTATCCAGGCAAGGGTGCTGTGGCACGGGCCACTGAGGGCAGTAAGTTGGTAAGGGGACACCAGCAGAGAGAGGGTTGGGATCTCAGAGCTAATTCCTCTGATGGAACTGGCACTGAGCTAAGGAGCTGTTTTCCATTCTGCTTCCCTATTAAGCTTGCCAAAAATGTAAACTATTTCCTGGAAGAATGAGCTCTTCTAGTTAAGATGGGGAAGGCATGGAGAACGCTCTGCTCCCCATGAAATCTGGATAAGTTGAGAACATTTGGCAGTCTACTTAGATTTCCAAAAGAGTTTGCAACTTGTTTCAACAACTAATCTAATTCAGAATGCAGCTATACTTACTGAGATCCACCTTCAACAGGGTCCCCCTTCCAAAAACCAGCTTCTGGGAGCTTGAATACCCCACAGTGATCCATTTCACCACAAAAAAAACAAAAGGTGCTTCATTTTCAAGCATGGGGATTTTCCCAGCGTTCTTTGGCTTGGCTGAAACCTAATCCAACACTAAGCACACATCTAGGCAAAATCATGAAAAATCTTAAACTCACTTTAGGAATGGTAGAAATCCCTGGAAACCATTGACTACAATCTCCCAGCCTCCCATCCTTCTCTACTGAGTGGCCTCAGGGTTTTGAAGGCCTGGGAAACTCCTGGTCACCAATTCTCATGGTCTTTTCTCCTCATAATTAGAAAGTTCTCCCTTACATCCAAATTCAACCCTTTCTCTGCCACAGGGAAAGTAGATTAAATACGTTCACCTTTTAAGTTTGCCCTCAAATGAAAGTTTTCATAAAATTTCACTTTAAAAAATTATAAATCATCAGACCACCCATAATTTTCAAAGAGATTTCACATATATTATCTCCCTGGAGTCTCAAACCATCCCTTGACATAGTCAGGGCAGGAATCATACTCTCCATGTTTGAAGAGCATCTAGGCTTAGAGAGCTCAAGTAATCTTGTGGCTACATGGTTAGGAGAGGTTGATCTGGGATCCATGCTCGCTTTTGGCTGCTACCTGAGCACCTTCATGATATATTTTGTACACGTTCATGTGTTGCTCATCTTACTCTGCCTTTCAAGTACAAGTCCCTTCTAAGCCCTTCTCCAATGAAAGAGACAATATCATCAACGAAATAATACTCCCTCCCCAGAAAAAAACCCTCCAGCTCAAATCCTTTTTAGAGTAGTGTCTTTTTAATCCCCACATACTTTCTGTGAACCAGGAGATAAGAGTTACCAATATTATAGTTAACATTAATTGGGAAAAATGAGGGCCAGAAGGAAATAAATCAGAATAGTGGGTATAGAGGCTGCAGCCTGTTACTGGCACTAATATTTAGATCCTTAGAAAATGGGAGTCCTTGCCTTGCCATTGTGACCATGTTCAAATCACTTTACTATTCTCAATAAAGAGAAACACCCCTTTCCACCTTCCTCTGCCTCTTGGGACAATCAAATAAAAGATGTAAAGAAATAAGAAAAGCACCTTTATTGTTTTCCTTCTTTTAAGAAACTAGACCTTAGGAAACCTGGAGATAGTGATGCCCTTTACCCATGCTGAATTTGTTCAAACATCCGTGTTTATGCACAAGAGCCATGCTAAACGTTTCTAAGGCAAGTTAGAGTTGTTAATCTGGGCCAAGATAGCACACTCAATTTAAAATTGATGACAGGGCCCAATTATGGCTCAAGTCCCCATGCTTACTTGGCTTAACGAGCACCTTGGTTCCACGTCCAAAAGTTAGCTTGTTCCCTGC
Organism: Loris lydekkerianus; assembly: GCA_963574355.1. Taxonomy (NCBI): domain Eukaryota; kingdom Metazoa; phylum Chordata; class Mammalia; order Primates; family Lorisidae; genus Loris; species Loris lydekkerianus. The sequence continues at coordinate 167,475 of CAUYPK010020748.1, read as the reverse complement.
AGCGTTAGTCACACAATGATTTGAGGCTCAACACAAACCAGAGGACCTAGGAAGTCACACTTGGCAGACACCTGACAGAGAACTTTCTCTCTGGCCTTGGAGAAGTGGAGGGTCACTACTACAATGGTCAGTGTAATCCTGTTTCCTAGCACTTCCCAGAGCTGGAATGCTTGTAGGTGGGCACAAATTTGGGTCTAATTCCTTTGTACAGTTACTCACTACTCTGCTTTGGCTGTTTGGACCTGGCTCTGTGAGTAAGAGTAATAGCTTTTGACCATAACCTCATTCAGGGCTCATTTGGACATTTTAAACTTGCAAAGGCCCTTTTTTTCTGAAAAAAAGGCACCTTCAGGGTCAGGCAGTTCATACATCCAGAGTAGAATCACTGAAGGAACTGACTCATACACATGCCTGTGTTTGCTAACAGGGTCTCTCCATTCAATTTAGTGCCTACAAAGGGCCCCAGAGGGATGATGGATACTTGAGCCCTTTTAGTTGTCGTGCCTGCTGGTCTGCCTGGATCAGCTTTACTCTATTAGATCAGAGTTTCAGACCCAGATCCCTTCTAACTATTCTAGAGCCCATCCATTGGTGGGGCTTGCTCTAAGGAAGGGGGTGAACAGGTTTTTTGGGGAAAGTTTACAGAGTAACATGAAGAGGCCATTTTCAATAAGAAAGGAGTGCAGTGGTCAGTGGATCCTCTGCCAGGGAGATGGCCAAGAATCACAGGGCCCAAGAAAAATAAACCTTGTGAATCTGTCTACCAGCCTGGCTTGCCCATTCTGGGTGGAGAGCAACATGCTTCCTCAAGAGCTGGGTGTGACCATCAGGTGTTGGGGATACTGTGCCTGTTCCAGTGAGGACCATCACAGTTTCCTCTTGGAGTCTTGAGCCCCTAAAAGGGCCTCTCGGCTGTGTTGGCCTTCTCTCTGCTTCAATACCCCAGTCTACCTGGGGAGAGGGTCCTCCGGGAGGAGGAACATACACATTTCTTTAGTTTCAAGACTAAAGGAATTCATTCATCTCCCTTTTCAATTTCTTCATAGTAATGTCTCCCTGAGTAGAAAATGACCCACTCACCAGGCCAGACAGTCAACTGAGTTCCTCTTCCAAAGTACAGGCTCCCCAAGGCTGAGCCTCTGTTGACACAGTGCTGGATCCCTTTACTTGAACCTGGCCCTGGTATTCCCATCCTCTCTCCCCGACTGCTTTGGGCACAGGGTGGAAAATTCACCTCCACCCTCTTTAAGTGGCATTAAGTCTTTTTCTCGTGAAGCTGGCAGTCTGAGCTGGACAATCAGTCCTCAGAGGCTGTATCTCCAGGGACAAATGATCTGCGGTAACAATAGTTTTTCTACCTTCAGAGTTCCCTCCCCTCAGAAAGCAATTACACATCCTTTTGAGTGTGTTTAAATTGAAAGAAACTTTGCTCCCCTGGCCTGATTTCCCAGTATAAAAGTCTGCTCACTTACTACGATTGACATTATGTTTGCATCCCTATCCCAAGCTGAGGTTGTGGCAACTTTGATAGGCCAAGTCTGTCCTCTGCAAAATCCCCCCATTTCCCTCATTTGACCTCTGGTCCTCCCTCCAGACATTCCCTTTGTTTCTACTTTCTTTTCTTTTTTTCCCTCTCTGACATCTCCTTTTATTTTCCCATTTACTGCACTGCGAAATCGTACCTCACCATCTTCAAGGTGTAAAAACCCCAAGTAGGCTTTAGCTCATGAATAATTTGATGAACTATTTCTTTGACTATCAAAATAATAAGGGGCAGCAGGTCTGAGCTCACCTTTTAATTCTCTAGGTTTGAGTCCTAGTCTTAGTGTTTAGAGTTGAAAGGGAGCCTAGAGGTTATTCAATGTCATGTCTAAGACAGCACAGAATCCTTTTCGCAACATCTGATGGTTGGCCTTAAGGACCTAGTGTGATGCTCTCCGAGGAAGCAGCCGTCCCTCTGCATCACAGTTCTGCCTGTTCAGACAGGTCATACAGGAAGCTTGGGGACATCTCCTTTCACCTGCTGGCTTTGATTTTGCTTCTGTACTAACTCCTTCCTGGGTCTAATAGCAGCTCTTCATGTATTTGGAAAGTTCTGTCTCTCCTTAATACAGTCTAGAAATATCCTCTCTCACCTATTTTAGAGACCTGAGATCATTTCAGATAGTTCAGTTTTTATCTGACCGTGAAGACTATGCCCTCAACAAATGAATCATTGTGGGAGCGTACCTGAGGAGGAGAGCTATTTTGGGGTGAAAGAGGTGAGGCAGTGAAGAAGGGTAGAAAGGTTACAGTCCTAACGCACACAGAGAAAACTTTTGGAATTTATTTACTGACCATTACACTTATCAGGTTAAAATTCTCAAAAACACATCTATCATTTTGCCTAAAATTATTCTGGATGTTTCTTTTTTACTTACTTGCTGTGATAGTTACTGTGGTTCCAGCTCCAAAGCTGAGCTTGTAGTTATTATAGGCACAGTGGTACGTCTCACTACACAAACCTGGTCAAGACCTTGGCTAAGAGACAGGCCTGGCTATTTCAACCTCTTTGCTTTGTTTTTAACATTCACAGTTTTCTCATCTGTGAAAGGGGGGATCATAAAGCTACCCCAGAAACTTGGTAGGAGGGTCAGATGAGCTAAGGTAAGACAGGGCTTTGCACACTGCTAAGTGTTCAATAAATGTTAGTAATTAGAGTATTAATAAGGCTATCTAATTCTTTTCACCTTTTAAAAATACATATACTTTAAATTTGTATGTCTTCTCTCTGACAAATTATATACAAATGCTCTTCTGTCAAGTAGCAACAATTTAAATTGGGCTATTTTCCTTATATAGGATAACATCCCAAGAGCATAGTTGGAAGATTCAGAATGTTTACTGAATCACAGGATTTGTTTATTACATTTTATATCTGTTCAAATGACAAATGAAATAAGGAATAATAAAATGTTATGAGTAGGGACCCAGAACATAAAATAACTTAAATACAAACTGGTAAGAGCAATTTCGTATAATATATTGGTAACTTCTTATAGGCAATGACAACTTACTTGGTTTCACATCAAGTTTGGTCCCAGATCCAAAGTAAAATCTGTTGGTGTTGTACACCATGTTCACTGTCATTACAAAAAGTCCCCTGGGCCTTCCTAAAAAGGAGATGTCTTATCCAGAGAGGACTAACCAAGTTAGGCCAAGACTGACCCAGCCCCATCAATTCTTTGCTAATTCCCCAGGAAATCTGCAAACCAAAGTGAAGAATGAGCTGAGAAGACACATTCATTATCAGAGACAGGCAAGATAAGGGCGACTGGTTTTCTTCACTAGTTTTATCGATTTCTTTCCTTTTGTTTTCTGCTTGGGTTCATTCTTGCGTTCTCTGTGCTCAATGCACACAATATTTGAAACAAGGCCATGACCAGCAAATGCTCTTTACCGTTTTCTTTTCCTAATTATAAATGCAAATATCCCTCAGGTGGACTTAACTAAGAGGAAAATTCTTATTCTGCCTTTAGTTCCAGGGCTATCTGAAAGCTTCTTTTCTGAGTTATATTTTACAAATAGACCCATCTTCTCTCAGAGAAATCCTGAACTACACTAGCTAACCAGCTACACTCTCTGTGTGTGATCTAACAAGATCACTATAACTGTTAAAGTACTTACATTTTACAACAAAATGTACTTTAAGATACATATTTAAATTGCCCTCCCAGATTCCACAGTGAAACTCTACGTTTTGGCTTTTTTTTTTTTTCCTGCTTCTTGCCTGCATATTCCCTCTGGCAGTGAAAAAAAAGAAAAAGAGAAAAAAGAGGCTGCAGTGTTGGCTGTCATTTGCAAGTCTAGATGAAACATTATTTATGGGCAAAATATTTTGCTGACAATTTCAAGAGAAAGGAAACCTCAGTGCCAACAGTTAGACACCCACACTGTGGATTTAAACAAATCTCAACAAATGAATACAGTTATGAGAGGTGACTTCAGTCTAAGCCAACTAATTATAATACTTATGCAGTTTTGGAGGGCAAGGGGCTTACTTGTTCTTACTTGCAGAAATGATAAGCAGTGTGCTACAGGAATGCTTTGTTGGAAGGGGACCGAGGAGAGCAATAGAAAAAGAGACTCATTTAAATATCTTAAATAGGCACCTTCGTGTTTAAAGACTTATGTAGAAAGAAGCTAGGATAGTCCAGAAATGTAGCCGGCCAACTAGACTTGGTTTAAGATAGTTCTTGGTAAAGCCATGTTGTAGCACATGGTCTGCTCCTAGAGCAAATGTGAGAAACAGAAGTTCCCTTTATGGAATCTGTTCCTATTATTCTGCAATTCTTCTAGGTTAGGATGGATTCTTCTGTAGTCATTTTCATCAATTCCTCTTTAAACTTAGCAAAGAGGTTCTTTGTCTCTGATAAATATTCCTCTTCTTACTTTGCCTTTTCTGATATGCATTATAGTGTCTTTGCCCATCTTCAACCCCACAAGCCTGTTAAATTACACATACAGAAAATATTTATAGACTAATTAATCAGTGCAAATAGGATTTAATTGTGGCAGCCTACCAGGAACAACAGTCAATTGAGTCCCGGATCCAAAGGTCAGTTGCCAGCTTGAGCCAGAAGAAACACTGTGATATGCCCAGTAACAAAAACCAGATCAAATAGGCCAGGTTGGCAGGGCATTGGGTAAAGAGATGGCAGCTGGTTGCTTTATGAATTAGGTCTGTATCACTGTCAGTCTGGGTAATCAAATTGGTCTGGAGTAATCAAATTGACTGTCTATAAATCCTAAATAAATTTTTTGTCTCTACAATCTCCCTTTTTTCTTTAGGGGATCTTTGATCTTTACTTTCTGCCACAGAGTTCTAGGCATCAAATGTAGGTTTTCAATATATATGTACAGCAAGTGCTCTCTGATTTTGCATGTCAAACCAGAATTTGGATATATTCATCTAAGGAAATCACAAAGCCTGGAACAAAGAATATTTTTCCTCCATTGTGGGCATCAATGGCCACCACCCAACTGCCCATTTTCTTGAATCCTCCTTAGTCTGAGTCTGCAAAATCTAAATGAGGTAGGTTTAGAACTAGCATTGTCCAGTGAACTTGGCCACTAGTTTCATATTGATACAATAATTGTATTATGATCAATTATAAGGGAAATTAATAGTTTCCCTCTTTTCTTTTGGGCCATTTCCTTTCTCATGACTAAAGTGTTATCTATGTTGACTTACCTGCTAAAAGACTTTCAAACTGCCCTCAAAATCATTTTCCTAAGGTAGTGGGGATGGATAAAAGGGTCATGGTCCAAGAGGGACAAAGTGTGCATTGTCATAGCCAGGAGAAGAAATGGGATTCCCCCTCAGAATGTAAGTCCTTTGGGGACAACATCACATCCACTCTGTTTCCTGCTGGGTCCCTGGTCAGAGCCCTGAGCCTGGCATAGAGTAGATACATGAAAATATTTGTCAGATGCATTTTGTGGACGCCTCAGACTTTAGATTTGAGCAAACTAGAGATTTCAGGTCTAATCTTTGCTTATTCACAGACTGGTTGTAGGGCCATTATCAGTCTCTTCCCTGCATCCCAGTTTTCTCATAAATGGAGACAGCCAGAAAGGAAGATTTTAAAGTTTCTCACAGAAACAGAGAGTATCCTTCAGTACTCATGAATAAACTTTTTTTAAAAAGTGATTTTCAGACATTGGGAGAGACTAATCATATTTATTTTGGCCAATAATTATTATTTACAAGGTTCCTTCCTTCTATAAATTGACATAATCTCAGCCAAAGAGAATCGTGCCTTAGAAGGCTTGATAAGGACTTAGAAATCTTGTCACCAATTACTGCACAAATCTGGGACTGTGATCCAAGCCAATACCCCTAGTAATCAGTCATACAGTTTAGTGGCAACACGTACATTCAGGAGCAAGTCCCAGAGACACTCTTACATGGCCCATTTTGCACAGAGATGCCAGATCTTGGCCAGGGAGAATTGTAGTCTCCTATTTGACACTCATTCCCCTCTCTAAACATCCTTCATCTAGTGTATAATTGGGTCTAAATCAGCCCTTAATCCACAAACATTGCTTAATCCAGGGATATAATTTTATACTTACTGGGCTTCACAGATAACTTGGTTCCCTGTCCAAAGATAAGCTTTCCTCCCTGGTTATAATTCACACTGTGTTATATATCCTGTCAAAAACACATCCAATCTGCCTGAACACATTTCTAATCCTCCGCCCCCAAATCCACAGTAGACTGCTCCCACACCACAATGTGAATCATGGCTATATGTCTTATTGTAACTTTTTTCCTTATAAGGGGAATAATGGTATTCACACAGGGGACTGATGGAGAGTAATGAGGATTCCTATTTACCTGAAAATGTTTCTATTTAACAACAAACTGATCGTTCATTTTTGTTTAATGGCTCTGGGTTCTGCCGTTCGGGGAAATGGCTTCCTTTCCCACGTATTTCTCAGAGCCTCAGCTAGAAATACTTGTCAGGGAGGGGTTAAAATTAAGGGCAGGTGAGGCTCCAGGGAGTTCGGCTTACCTGGGGTGACCACAACCCGGGTCCCTGCTCCAAAAGTCAATTTCCCCCAGCCATCAGTTGTCACACTGTGACAAACACCTCTACAAAATGGCTTCCCCAGAGAAGACAGCTGTTAAATGAAGACAAACTGCTCATGGGGAAACAATCTTGCTGCAAAATGAGGTGACTTCATGATATGAGATAAAAGCTTTTCTCCCCTTCTCTTCTAATTTCTCTTCTTTTAAGACACAGAAGGCGAGGTGTGCCAAGAGCTGCACTTCCTAGGCAGTGGGGCCCAAAAGTAGCACCACGGGGGTTAAAGAAGCCTGGGCAGCAGCTCGAGACTCTGCAGGGGTAGGACTGTCCCAATCCAGCAGTGTGCTCAGACTAAATCCAGTCCCCAGCACCACTGTAGCTCAAACAAGACTGTTACCCTCTCATTTAAATAACCTGGGGTTTTGGATTCATGAGTTTACAGGGTGCCCCCAAAGTCACCCCTTAAGTAACTATGCATGGGGCAAAGGGGAAAGTGTAGCCAAATGCACCTTTATTTACAAAACATTCATTACAAAATTTTACAAAGAGGTGGCCAACATGTAGAGAATATTTTGAAAAATTTTGAAATGAGTATTTTGTAAGTAAATGTACATTTGGCTATACTTTCTCATTTTCCCTATGCATGGTGACTTTAGAGGTGACTTTTGGGACATCCTGTAGAGGAAAAACTATTTTGGGATCCTTGGGTTCTGTTCCTATTAGAAAAATATTAGTCATTAATCATAAACTCTCCTACCTCAGTTTTTAAATCTATCAAATGGGAATAACTATGTTACAGTCTTCTTCTGAGGAAGATCTTGCCATCTGAGGTTTTACTTATTGAAAGTCTGCCAGAGTGGACAGATGTCAAGGTCTGGTTATGGGTGGGGTCCTGGTGGGTTTGCTTCTCTCTATACCTCCCAGAGCCCCTTGGAGGATGAAGAAAGTGACGAGGCACCAGGCCTTGGTCTGCTCCACCCTTTCAATGTCTTTCTGATCTAAGAAGGCCCCCCATGGAAAAGTCAGCAGGTTTTCCTCTTGGAGATAATCATATTCAACACATAATTTGAATTATACGCCACTTACTTGGCTTGACAAGCAGCCTTGTTCCCTTCCCAAAGATAAAGGAGAAGCCTTGTCCTTCCTCACAATGATTATCTCAGCATCAAAAACCTGCCAGCTCAGCTTTCCCCCCACAAAGCCCTCCTGAGAAGCAAACTTTCAAAGCATTTTTTCCCCAGTAATGCATACAGTGGGCTCTTCTGCACTCTCCCTCTCCCTTTGTCTCCAACACTGCTCCTGAGGTCGCAGTGGACCCCTGGCTTCAAGCCCTTCCACCTTTTCCCCAGGATGAGCACTGGATGTGTCTCCTCTCCCACTTAACTGTACTCACAGGGCAGCACCGACAGTCTGGTGCCAGGACCGAAGACCACATTCTGGGCATAGTTATTCACTGTGATTCTAGGCTTAGCAAAAACCCCCTAGAGCTTCCTCCCCACATGCCAGGGCACCTCACACCACCCAGCACCTAGAACCTGTGTTCTTGGCTTTAGAGCGAAAAGATCAGCCCATTTGTCCTGTCAAGTCCTCAGAACAAAGGGGGTTTGGGACCAAGCAAGCCAAAGGTTCTGAAACTTAACCCCGCAACTCCCTGTGCCCTACAGGATGCAACTCTGCATTAATGAGCCTGAGTCTTTTCGTAGAGAGAGGCTTTGGGGGCTGGGGAGAGGCGTAGAGGGGCTTCTCACTTCTCCTCCTGCCTTGAGGCACGACTGCACTCTAGTCACTCTGGACAGGAGGACGTCTATCTCCTTTCAGAAAATCTCCAGAGAAAGTACCCTGGCAACTACTCCTAGCAGTTCATTTTCACTGTTCAAAAACCTATTAGAAAGGTTTTAGCACCAACCTAACTCCCTTCTTTCAGTATTAGCCCCGTCCTGTGGTCTGAATCCTGGTGGGGCTGGACCGGGAGCCTCTTCATCTTCTGTCTCGGCAGCAGGGGTCCTCAAACTAGGCCCGCGGGCCACATGAGGCGGTATGATTGTATTTGTACCGTTTTGTTTTTTTACTTCAAAATAAGATAAGTGCAGTGTGCATAGGAATTTGTTCATAGTTTTTTTTTAAACTATAGTCCAGCCCTCCAACGGTCCGAGGGACAGTGAACTGGCCCCCTGTTTAAAAAGTTTGAGGACCCCTGGAACACTTCCTTTCTCAGATTTAGATATGACTCAACTCCTACTTTACCAGCAACCTCTATTCTTTGAAGTAAATTGCCCTATGTAACCTCCACAAACATTACTGATCCTCCCCATCCAGGTTTGAGAGGCTCATTCCGTGGCTCTTTTCAGAAGTCCTGTCTCTCATGAACTGCTCCACCCTGAAGAGTAGAAGGACCCCCTTGGGGCAGATGTCCTTCCTTCTTCCCCGCTGTCACTGCGTTTCCACACGGGAGACCATCTCTTGGGAAGGGCTCAGGCCCTTTTGGAGGATGTCACACTGGGGTCAGTTTGCTGATGGGCTGGTTCAGGTTTCAGTTTCTGCAACACTTGCCCTGCCGTCCTGTGAACCACGTCCCTGCTCCAAAGAGCCTGGAGAGTCCCAGCTATGCAGCTCTCTGCAGAACCTCTCCCCACCCCCACCCTGCCTCTGACACTTGGATGATTTTGTATTCAAATTAGTTAGGATTCTTCCTATTTCCACTTTCAAATCCCAGGTGAAGAATTTCATAGAACAGGCTGACATTCTCCACCCTCCCCCCATTCCAGCTCTGCTCCTGATGCATGACAGAGCCTTGACAGAAGAGCCCGAGGGGCGAAACAAAAGCTCAACTGTGCTTTAGAGATGATGTTTATCATTATTATTAATAGCTGGGGTTTAATGAGATTTTTCTATGTTCTCAGCACTATGCTAAATACTTCAGCTGTATTATTTCATTTGATCCTTACAATAACTCAACAAGGTAGGTATATTTTTACTTTCATTTTAAGGATGGGGAAGCTGGGGCTCAAAGAGGGTAAGTAATTTGGTAACTTAGCTCCAAAGCTCATGCTATATTACCTAATCCATAATTACTTAAGCCCAAAATGTCCAGAGGGGACACATGGCATCTCAGAAGGGCTGCAGAAGTGGCCTCATTGCTCAGCCTCCCGGCAACTTTCTATGGCAGATATTTTATTCTCAATGAAAAAAAGCACTGGAGGTAGATGCACAGAGGTCTAGTGATTCTTTTCAAACAGGCTTAAATTACAGCAGGGGGGTCAGCGTTAGATGTGAGAAAGTACTTTCTGAAGCAAGAACTGCTAAATTCTGGAATTGACTACAGAGAAAGGCTGAGGACTTTCCCTGCCCTAGACCATTCCACAGAGCCAGGGCGCATCCCATCTGGCCAAGAAGACTGCTAGGAAGCAGTGGTGGCGGGCACTGAGTCCCCTGGAGGTTCTTCGGACATCCTCGTTGCCTCAATTATTGTTTGTATCTCTATTTCTTTCAAACTGTTGTGTATGCTCCTGAGGACCCCTCAGCATGAGCTGGAGCAAGCGTGTACGTGCATGTGTGTGTATTTATGCACTCACATCTCATTTCAAAGCAGAGAAGAGAACTAACTCACTTTGGCCCGGGGAAATAACATTAATAAAGCACCCAAGCAGATGCACAGGATTAAAGTAGTTTTCAAACTAATGATTTGATTGATTGCCCCTGAAGGCCCAGGTGAAGAAGAACATAACTTACTTGGCTTCACAGTGAGCGTAGTCCCATCCCCAAAGGTTAATTTGCCCGTGTTGGTGCTACACAGTGTGCAGCGCTATTGCAATAACCTTGACTGGGGCTTCTAGGAAGACAGGTGGAGGTGGGTACGGCAAGCAGGAAAACAAAACTTGGGATGACTGCCCATGGCCAAAACAACCTCCTTGTAATTAGGTTATAGCGTGGGAGGAATACTAATAACTAGCAACTCCCCACCCTGATTCTATTTGCTGTAATTTTCCTCGAAAGAACTGGCTTTGGCAGGAAAATTCGCTGGAAGTGGCTACTGCTTTGTCTCCTGGGATCCTGCCTTGTCTGTTGTCTATTTTCATCCAGTTTTGCCTTTTACCCCCACTGCTTTTCTTGGGCCTTCCTCCTTGTGGAGGTTCACATGGTTTCTCAGGGAGATACTACATGGGTTTTAAAAGCCCAAGTCCAATACCCCAGGGAATATGTGCTTTAATAATCTTGTTTTCCAACTGGTATCAAGAACCAACCAACACAAACCAAGCAAAGAAAATACCACTTGTGTTTTGACAGCTTCTGCATGATGGAAGATGGGTTTCTAGGGAAGAATAATTAGCCAGAAAGAAGAACTTACTTGGTGTGACCACGAGTTTGGTGCCCTTCCCAAAAGTGAGTTGGTAACTCCCAGTGCCAGAGTATGCACACAGTTTCCTTTCTTTGCAAAAACCCTGAAGATGCTCAGAAAAACCAGACCATTCACAGCATAGCAGCAGCTCTGACAAAAGCTTAGACTATAACAGCAATCAAATAGGCAAAAGAGAAGGGCATTACCAAAGCTTGCCCTGGGATGGACCATCCCTCAGAGTCCTACAGAGAAACTGGCCAGTCTTTTAGAGGTTGTCTACTTTGTCCTCCTCTCTTCAATTGAGATGTTTTCTGACCAAAGACATGTCTAGCTTTTAAGGGCTGCTAGTTTTGAAGAATTTTCCTTTGCTAATAGCCCTTACAACCATTCCTTAAATCTAATTGAAATTCTACAGACTGTCATCTGGGCCCTGAGCCCTTTGCCACTTAAGATTCCCTAGGTAGGATGGTATTTCATGTCAGCATACTCCACAGAAAAACTCATCACAACACAGCAAACCAGTCTCAGTGGTCACGTTTGGGGAGGCTGATATTAAAGGAAGGGGTCAAGGTGAATGCTGGCTTTATCTATAATTTGAATGGTTCACATAAGACATTTTTATGTATTACTTTGTGCAAATTAAAGTGAATAACAACACTAAATAGAAACACACAATGTATTTAAAAATGGGTCTTGGACAAGCCTTTCTGTGCTCCCCTAGGCTAAGCGTTCTGAGTCGTCTGTGCTAGGGCTTTGGTCTCCTGGGATCGGAGGAGGGAAATGGGCAGAAACGTGCCAGAACAGGCTAAAGGCACTGAAGCCAGGGCACAGTGCTGGGCCCAGGCTGTGCTGCCGTGACTGTCTAGTTGGCCTTTAAATTATAATAAACTGTTCATCTTTTTGCTCAATATTTATGGCCCAGTTCTTGAGGGCAAATGCATTCCTTTGTACACCAAAAAATCATTCAAGGGAAGAAGTTATTGCTGATCCAAATTGGGTTTAGCTAGGAACACTTACTTGCAATCACAGAGAGTCTTGTGCCCTTTCCAAAGACAAAGTTCCTGTTGCCTGATTCCCCACAGTGATTGCCTCCATAACAAGAACCCTGAATGACTGGCCTGGAAGTCAGTTTTCCCTGGAAGTTTCCTCTTGTTCATCTTCTTCCTTGGTAGAATCATTGAGAAATCTCTCCATTTAAACATAGGTTTTGTTTTTCCTTAGCAGATCTTTGCCCTCTCCTCCCCAAGCCTCTACAAAGTATGCTATAATCAAAATGTCTCTAGCTTTGCCTGCCCACCTGCTCTTGAAGAGCTTCTGTACATGGATGGAGGTGTGGCCCTAGAATGTATTTCTGAACTACCTGAAGACTTCCAGCTTATTGTTAGCTGATAAATATTCCAAAGGAAACCCCTGTTTTTGGCCTAATGATGAATTCTTTGAAATGAATAAAGAAATACTCGGAAAATGGCAGAGAGTGAGAAGGCTCGACACAAGATGTAGCTCTTGGCCACAGACCATCTTTGTTGTCTCTGACATTAAAGTAGCTCCTAAGAAAGTTATCTCACACCCACTCCTGGAACAAGGGAAATGAGAGAGCACGGGGTATCAGAGCCAGGAACCTCAGCAGAGGCCAAAGAGAGCAAAGCAGATCTTTTATGAAGGGTGGAAGGAGAGGGGTCATGGGTACGCTGGGGTTATTTCCAAAATCAATTTAGTTAGAGCCAAAAATCACACGGGGTTTAACGATGTGTCCAAACAAAGTCCACTGTGGACAAGCCTGGGGGAAAGACTTGAAAATGAATTCTGGACAGAGTTTCATGATTTTTTTTATTCTTCATAATAGATAAATAATGAGAAAGATAATTGATATTTAGGAAGAAGATAGGCAGCAACTTCTCAGCATTAGATGGGGAGAATTTGGTATCTGGTAAGCTGTGGAAAGGCTGAGGACCAGGCTTCTGCAAGAGAAGAAGGGTGCAGGACCCAGAGGCCATCCACACATCTTAAGACCTAAGAAAATTTCCACCTAACACTCACAGCACTTTTAACTAGATGGGAGTTAATGTTAAATCACATGAACAACACTTACTGGGGAGAACATGAAGTCGTGTCCCTTTTCCAAAGATGACTTTTCTTTGTACCAAACTTTGTTCGCACTGTGATTGGGATCATAATAAAAACTCTTAGTGACTCTTTCTGGGAAAGCTACACATTCCTTGATGGATATTTCACCTTCATGGGACTCAACACATTCCCATGTTGTCTTTTTCCCTATAATAAACAGGCCTCATTATCTGCTCAGTCATCTTTCTCTGTGTCTCTTGGTTGTTCTGCTTGAATTTTATGCTGCTTTTTGCAAACACGCAGAGAGGAAATTGAACGACCTCATTTGACACTGAGAGTGAATTATAAAAGCAACAATTCAACAAACTCCTTTCTGATATCAAACGCAATTCTGCGACTGCAGGCAAAAAAATACCTGGCAGACAGCCACTGAACTAGAAATCTACTCATCAGAGCCCCAACCAAAATGGGGACAGGAATGGAGTGTTTGGACACACATCTGAATTTCCACCTACCCTAGATGGACTGTACCCCAGAGCCCTCACCTCACCCTAGCACTGAGCCTTAAGTTCCAGAACTAGCCATGCCACCACACTCTGAGGGTACCTTGCCTCAGGACAAGCATATGTTTGTACACTCATTTTATCCCTGTCCACGCTGGGGTAGTGGGGACCATTCATTTTTGTCCAAAGGGATCTCAGTGTTTTGGGGGGAAATGTTCTCCTTTCACAGTCCGTGGATGTGGTCTCTCACCACCAAGAGAGGGAAGCCGAGTGCTGTTGCCATCAATCCTGACTTGACCCTTGGTCACCACATAAAGAACCAAGTCTCATTTCCTCCTCCTCATAGTCTCCCTCACCCCAAAGCTGCTCTTTGCCACAGTCTTAAAAAAAAAAATTAACATGGGGTAGTTACATTTGCTAGCTCTAAAACAAACTTATGGAGACATCCACCTCATTTCCTTGTCTGCTGGCATTTCTCACAGCTATACCATTTAAAAATAGCCTGTCTGACTTTAAAGCTCCTTGCATTGGGTCAGCCCACAGTTGCAATCATAACCTGTTGTAGGTTTAATGACCCAGTTAGTCAACTTGATGATGCCTGCCTCTTAATATTAATTTTTGATCTGGCATTTGGATGAGTCTTGTTGTTGCCTCTATGGCAATGTGGGGGAACTGACACCCCAGGAGCACACCCAAGAAAACCAGGCTGCTGAATGGCTTATTTTCCTCCTTTCCAATGAGGTATATTTAAATGCTTTTAATCTCCATGGAAGAACTAATCATTAAGTAAAAATCTTGTCACCCATGCCTGCTATTCTATTTCACTCTGAATTTCCTTACAGGTGTTTATTAAGCCATCTGGGATTGGCAATTCGTCTCTAAATTGCCCCCCCCCCCCCTTGCATTTGAATAGTAAGGCTGTGTGTTCAGTGAAATTTGATATGTACAGGACTAGATATGGACATTTGTCAAAATGAGACAATGTTTGGTTTTCTTATTAGATCTTTTAGAATAAATATATATGCAGGCAAAAGAGACAAAAAAGTTACCTTATAAATATTAGTAGCATTTAAAATGAGATAGATTCTCATTTTTAATACAAGGAAAGATAAGCTCTATGGGAAAAATCACAGTAAACACACAAATCATTACAGAACATAATTTAGGAGATACTGTGGCTGTAAATAACTCACGGCCCCCCATATATCTCTGGAAGAAGAGCTGAGTTACCATATTAAAGGTGATCTGGGGTCTTATTTTGCATCTATTTATCATCATTACTCTGTTTTCAGCCATCATGACTGTTTCACGTATTTGCAAAAATCATTTTTCAAGAGGTACATTGTTCACATAGTAAATCAAATCTCCCCTAACTCCATAGGACATACTTGTTTGGTCAAATATAAACAGAACAGGGCCACTTACTAGGCTTCACTACCACCTGGGTTCCATTTCCAAAGATGACCTTGACATTGTTATTCCCACAGCATTTCCTGCCTTTACTAAAAGCTTTAGTGAACCCCAACCAAGCTCATGGAACTCTGGTGAGGCAGTTGGACGCCCTGGACTGTTTTTTTTTTTTTTTTTTTTTTCTGTGTTTCTGGAAATTGGCTTTTTATCATGGGAAGAAAAAAAATCTTTCTGCTACATGAAGCAAAACATTTCTCCTTTGAAAAGACCAAACTTATGAGCTTTAAAACCCTTTTGCATTGTTAGGCTTAAATCTGCCAAAGCTGAGTCAAATAACTTGTTAACAACTCTTGCTGTCACATGGGTGAACTTGGCCTTAGACACACAAGTCTGGAAGGATGACACATTTCTACATCCACGGGGATATTTCCAGCTACAGAACCGTCTGAACTCACCCCCAAACTCTACCTAAACTCCAGGGCCCTGTCCCCTACTCACTGGTCAAGTTATTGTGAAGCCTTCTCTATGTGCAATAGTGTTGATGTGACAGCCTAAGAAAATATTTCAGGAGCGAAGAGTAACCAAAGTCAAATAGTCCTATTTTTTTCCCCAAGATGTTCTACCACAGACTCCTATGCGTCTTCAGCCAGGAAGGGGGTAGAGAGTAATGACACACCATCTCCCATGGCCTGAAGAAAGCCCAGTCCTGAAATAAATGGAAGACACGAACATTTTCTATTATAAAGAAGATCATGTCCTAAAGGCAAGGATGTGGGCACACAAGCGCTCCTTTATAACGAAGCTGAGCACTGGCTGGGCTTTAGAATACACTAAATATCCAGAGAAAACAGAGGTGTGAGCATCCCAGCTGGTGATACCAGGTCATTGACTTTCTTGGTTAAAAGCAGAGCTTAAATAATCGACTTCTAAGCTTGGAGCGAGAAGGAGACTTGATCCCATCTCTAAAATGACTGTGACTTGTTGATTCTTTGTATTTGAAGAGGAAGAGTTCAAAACTGACTTTATTTCTCTCCCATCAGCCTGGGAGTGGTGGACGTCCAGAACAAACAAAAAGAACTTATTCTAGGGAAAAAGAAAGGGAAGCAAGGGTAGGAAACAGAGGAAGGTGTTACGTGGATCACAGCGCTGATAATGGAGCTGACCCATCCTAAACCTCTCTCCCCGTCCGCTCCCGAGGGGGCGGTTTTCCCTGACTTCTCAGCACTCTTCTCAAGTATGGCTCTGGAGTCTCTTTTGGAAGAAAAATAAACATGGTCTATACAAGAAGGTGCTTAGACCAGATGACACAGAATTGGGTAACTAGGTTAGCAGAGGTAAAGGTGTGACCAGAGATGATAAGTGGCCAGGAAATTTGGTTCACAGAAGCAGAAAGCCTGCAGCAATTTAGATGAGAACAATTTCCCCGCAATATTCTCCCCCCCCCTTTTGGGGTTTATCTTAAAATCATCACATTTCCCCTTCCCTGACCATGATGTGCCATCCAGGAGAATGGGAAATTTGAGAGCTTTCCCTACTGTGGGCGGCTAAAGAATGACAGCCTGAAACAAAGTCAACCTTCAGTCCTTCTTTTCCTCAAAGGTTGGCTGCAACCTCCCACTTGCCATGGACACAGGATCCACCTGACAAAGCCCATTACTCACGTACTTGGCTTGACAGAAAGCAGAGTGCCAACCCCAAAGATGAGCTTGTTTACAGTTCCATAGTTTGCACAGTCCTTCAGAGCCTTACAGTAACCCTTGCTGGGGGCTGGGAGCATGGCAGGACGGGGTGAGGACAGCTCAGTCCCACTGCTGCCAGGGACAACTTGCCTGGTGTCCCTCCAACCTCATATTCCCCTGACACATCTGACACTGCCTTTTAAGTTACATCCTTAAGAGTTTTGCTCTAAGGCCTGGGAGCCTGGGAGATTTGGGCAAGTGACCAGGAGCTTTGAGACAGCAGCCAGGGAAGGGTGTCACACTGAAAATTTCAGACTTCGACTATGACCCTTTCCCTTTTTCTGCTTTTCCAATGGAATGAGGCTTTTTCTATCTCCTTGGGAAAGAATTCTAACCATTTCAGAGGGAATGAGACACTCCCTAACAACCTGGTCTGCTCTCTTAGAGGGCTGGTTAAGCATTATTTATTCTGGAAGCAACTAGACCAAACAAAAGAGTTGGTGGCTGAAATGGCCTCTCACTAGGCATGAAGACCCCACTTGGGTAGAATGCACTGTCTCCAGCAGGCTGGATTGTCCTTAGAAATAAATTTGCATGCCATGCTTTGCACCTTATTTAACTAGTGTCACCTGTCCCTCAGAGTCACATCTCAGAGTCTTACCTGGCTTTATAATTAGCTTGGTCCCAGAGCCCCAGATCAACTGATAGTTGCTATCCACACAGACACAAAAACCTTAACAAAAACCTCTAGTGTCCTTCTGGGGAGCTTATTAGAGATAAAGCCCAGATAAAAAGTCTAGATCAAAGCACCTAAAACAATTAGGAATATTGGCTATTGGAGATTATTTGCTCATTTAATTACATTTGATTCCCTTGCCCATTTAGATTCCAGACATAGAGGATGAAATCAAATGACTAAATATCCAAAGTCAATCTAGGTCTCTCTGCAGGTCAGGGAAGCATAATTCATAAATAGTTTTCAAATTGGAGAAGCTGAACTTACTTCATTTTCCTTGATATTTTAAATAAAAATGCAAAAGAGAGAAACAGATCATTTGTTTGGTGTCATAATGCATCTTACTCTCTAGTGTCTTAATTTCACTGCTGATTTTAGTCAGCACCATGGTGTTTGCATACAGACTAAATTGTCTTGGTTGATTGAGGATTCTATCTGTGAGAAAAGGATCCTGTCGGCTGTGCACCCTGGCAGCTAGAGGTGCAAAAGGCCTCTGTCGATCCCATCACTGGACAGGGTGGCCTGCAGCACGGGGAGAAGGAACAGAATGGATTGGCTGTGCATACAGAACACTCCTTCAAAATTGCTCCTTGGTTTCTAGTACTTACTTGGAAAGACTTGCAATCTGGTCCCACCACCAAAGATGAGCTTGTCGTAGTTGAGGACACAGTGCTTCTGAGACTAACAAAAACCTAAGCCCCACTGCTCTTTCCTGTCACTGGTACCAAATGACTAGCAAGAGCAAAGAAGGTTTGGGGATACATTTAAAGTACCAATGCAACCAAACAGTCAGTTTTTGTTTGGGTTAAGTTTCATCTCCTAGAAATGCCCACGGCCTGTGCTTCTTATGTTTGCAATGCACAAAATGACAGCTCAAGATAATTCAGTGTAAGAAAGGAGGGAGTCTCTAATCCCAGTTCTGATTTTTTTTAGGGGTGAAGGGTTTGGCTGAAATGACTTAACTCGCCTGTGTGTCTGCTTTTCTGTATGTTTGATGATGCATGACCCTGTTTACCTTATTAGAGAACACTGTGGGATACAAGGACTGGTTGTCGTGCAGTGGATTACAGATCAAAATGTATTTTGAATAATGTAGGAAGAACATGATGGTTCAAGTCAAGATATTATTCACAAAAATAGCAGGAACTATCCTATGGTAGCTGAAGTTTATTGTCAAAATAACTAACAGAAAGGCTTTCTTAGTGAAAACTGAAGGAGAAAGTATCTGCCTTGTGTGTTTTCCCATAAGAAAGTTAGTGGATATACCTCTTAATCTGCCAGAAGAGACAGGCATGGAAAAGGTCAGCTTAATTCTGAGGACTTAATGCCAGGGAAGAAGAAGAAGAAATGATTATCCTCCCACAGCAATGAATAAGCATAGATTAGGTTCCCATGACATGCTAATTTCCCTTTGCTGTTGGCAGTGTTAAATGGAACCAAAGTTATTTTTAAAAACGAATGCAACCATCTTAATGGTCAAACTGGCTATGTACGTTGACCCAGAAACTGTATCCCATCAGTGACTAGGTGGGAAATGAGTGTGTGTCAGAAGTCCTCTATGTGATTTATAGATGTATCGCACAGGAAAGGAGAAAAGACACACTTACGTGGCATAATACTCAATTGAGTGCCGGGCCCGAAATGCAGCGCAGCCCCCCAGCCTGTCTGTGCACAATGGATCATCCGATTACAAAAACCCTGCCACCTCTTCATGGTCACACGTCTTGGCTCGAAAGGTGGAAGCTAAAATTTCTCGGCATGAAAGGGGATTCAGACACACAGGCCGTGGAGGCTGTGTATTTCTTATTCCACCTTATTCCTTTCTAAGGTTCTTCCTCATCCCCGGCCCAGCTCCAGCCTTCAAGTAGGCGACAGTCTCGCTTGGCAGCCGCCTCCACCCCTGCAGGGGCTGTGCTGGGCCTACCCTCAGGGGAGGATTTGAGGATCTCTAAAGGAGTTAAGAAAATACTCGGAAATACAACTGGTGGCTAAAGAGGCAGGCAGCAGGGTGTGAGGAGGGTGCCAGTGCCGTGTGTGGGCGCAGCAGCCAGGAATTCAAAGGACCAAAGGACAGAGCAAGGAGTTAGATGCCGGAGTTGGAGATGGAAGAGATAGGACAGAGACGGGTAGGGGCTGAAAGCAGAGGCAAGGAGGGTAGACACATACTAGCAGCTTCTGTCAAGATGAGTCACACTCTGCTTTGTGAGTACACACGAGTTCTGGGGGAAGAAATTCCTCTGGCTCTGTCAGTTGCTCTGACCTATTTAGTACTGTTCTAGCTCTGCGACAACCTCTTGCATGCAGCTGAGAAGCCCCACACCACAAAAGGGGACCACCTCCCTGTTTTCTGTCTTCAAGGGGCCATCTGACCAAATGTTCTGCATGAGGGGGTAGGAACTGCAGACACAAAAAGATACTCAGAATCTGTTTCTCTCTTCCCAATTAGGCTGTCAATCTGTTTAGCTAATAAGTCCTTTAAAGTGCCTTAATCTTTTCCAAGCAAAGGAGTCATATAAATGCAAAACAGCAGTGGCAATAAGTCAAATGGCTTGCTGGGGAATCTTTTCTTTGTGTGAAGAGATACTGTGTTGTAGAAGGAAAACTTTCCGTGTGAAGAGGAGACAGACTGGGGGAAAAACGCAGCAGCATTTGTTTTTATTAGGTTGAGTCTATACAGCACAAAGTGAAACAGATTTGGCAATTTTTTAGGTAACGTGACAGTCAATTTAAGCAATTTTGAGCACAAAGAGGTTTTCTCCAGGAAGTGGCTAAATATCTGGATCAGCTACCCTCATTAATCAAATTAACTGGACGATTGTGCTGTATAGACACAAACTACTAAATGTGGCCCGAGATAGTGCCTCTGAAAGGCTTACATTTCATAAACATAACATTAAAATGGGGACAATATTTATAAGCACTCTCTTCATTTTTGCACTGCAATTGATACTTCCCCAGTGTTCTTAACAACACGCCTTACCATTTAGAGCTGCAAAGGTAGGGTTGACTTTCTCCCTGGAGAGTCTTATCAGGTTCACATATGGAAGCTCATTTAGCAATTCATTAGGTGTCTGGGATGTGAGAGGTGGTCATTACAGATTAAGAGCTTTTTCTCAAGTGGCAAAGGACTTACGGGGAATAACGGTGAGTCTTGTTCCAGTCCCAAAGCGGAGGTTGCTCAGCCCAGAAGCTGACACAGTATTTCTCCCCAGTATAAAAACTCTTTCCTACTCTGCTAACTTCCTCTTCTTCCTCTGTGAAGTTTTACACATTTGGACTCCTATTTGGTGATAACCTTTAAAAGACCATCCTATAAAAGGTTCCTAACAACAAAAAAAAATCCAAATAACCAATAGACCCCTTTCTCTCTCCAGTTTTTTTTCCCCATACAAAAGCTTGCCACACCATGCTACCCACTTTCTCCCTGGAAAGCAATGTTTGAAGAATTCTAGTGTTCGCAGGGGGGCTTCTACTTACTGTACTATTATGTGAAATCATCTCTACTCTTACTGTACTATTATGTGAAATCACCACCCACATTTGATGTTTTTATTTCTCCCAAGTCAGCCAAATTTCCATTCTTTCAGCCTTAGCCAAGAGATTCTAGACCTAACTCATCTCAAGTCTTGCTGCTCTTTTTTTTAAAGCATATAGAGCTATATTTGTCACAATTTTTGCCACTAGCTGAAACCAAATGAGCCAGACTTTCCACACCTTCTACTTACTTTTATAAAAGAAAAATATAACATAAAAATAAGAGACTTTGGTTGGAAGTTGAAAAGGCAGAGGAGATTAATAAAAAAGATGAACATAGTAGACATTCATGGCTAACGTGGGAACATTCCATCCTACCTGGTTTTACTTGTAAAGTTGTTCCTTGCCCAAAGGTTAGTTTTTCTGTTGCCAGAGTCACACTCTAATGCTGTACTTTACAAAAACAGTAAATGAAGATCATTTTCTATTTTTCCTTCCTTCTCTCCAGCAAATTGATCAAGTAATAATAAAAACATATTTACTGAAGACTTACTATGGGCGTTAACTCTGTTAATGCCCAGAACATCTCAGTGAGCTGGGGTAGGAGAACTGGTCATTACAGATGAGAAAGATGAAGCATAAAGAGATTAAGTAACCTGCTCAAGGTCACAAATCCAGTACATGGCAGAGTTAGGATTTGCCTGAAGAGTCTGATTCCAAGATTCACATTCTTGACCACTATGCCATACCTTTTATGAGCCCCCCCCCCCCCTTTTAGGTTGTCCTTTGAAGTGTGAATACTGGAACCTCTGACAAAATAGCTCATTGACCCTAAAGGATACATTCTAGGGTAGTTGTTCTGAAAGGCTTAACATTTTATAAACTTAACATCAAGTTGGCCCTGTTTTTAGGCTCTCTCTTCCTTTCGGCACTGTAATTGCCATCGCCCATTTTGTTTTACTATACATCTTACATTTAGAGCTGCAAAGGCAAGCGTGAGCTTCTCCCTGGAGAGTCTTATCGGGCTGGCACATGGAAGCTCTGTAGAAATTCATGTGTGCTCCTATCAAAGGTGCCTTTCCCAGAGCCCCTGGGCTCTTCTGTAGGCTCTGTTCCCCTCCTCTAGCCTCGCCAAGCCTGGAGGCCAGCACTGACCCAGCCAAGGCTACTGCAGACACTGCTAGGAATATAATTTGGTTTTCATAGCAAAATTTTTAGCAAGGTAGGTGGTCTGAAAGATGTTCCTGAGGAGTTTTAGAATAATTTCCTTGGGAAGGTGAGAATTAGGGTGAGAATTGTTGTTTCTGCTAGCAAATCCACAGCAAGGCTTTAAACCAACGAGAACTGAGAGATACATGAGTTATATGGCCAGTTTATGTCATTCTAGATAATCTGTGGTGGGGCAATGTCCTCTAGCATTGCCACTGGGATGGCCCTGAGACCTGAAGAGTTCCCAACAGCATTGAACTCATCTTTGGTTAGAGAGAGACAGTATTTCCCAACTGCCTGTGGTAAGGCTGGCACAGGATGGACTAAAGAGGTCATGAGGTCAGGTGTGGTGACTCACGCCTATAATCCCAGCACTTTGGCAGGCTGAGGTGGGAGGACTGCCTGAGCTCAGGAGTTTGAGACCAGCCTGAATAAGAGTTAGACCCTGTCTCTACTAAAAATAGAAAAAAACTACTGGGACATCGTGATGGACGCTTCTAGTCCCAGCACCTTGGAAGGCTGAGGCAAGAGGATGGTTTGAGCCCCAGGTTTGAGGTTGCTGTGAGCTAGGACACTACGGCACTCTACCCAGGGTGACAGAGAGAGATTCTGTCTCAAAAAAACCCCAAGATACAAAAAACAAAAAGAAACAATGAACCGTGCCGCATGTTCTGACCAAACTAGCATTTTGGCTTAGTAGCAAAACTCAAAATTCCTAGCATTCAAAATTTGACAGCCCTTTTTGGAATAGGCTAACCTGTCTGCTCTGCAAGAAAACAGCCTAATGCTCCCACCGCCTGCCAACCATGTGCTTCTAGATTCCTCTATCTAGTTACTTTGATTGAGGGGTAGACAGAGTTCAGCTTTGGTGAATAGGACAAAACACTAGCCACAACCAGGCATTTTCAAGGCTAAAAAAAGGAGGCTGTTTCTGAGACATTCAAACTGCACAGACAGGTTTGAGAGAGTTAACACGAAGACTCACTTGGATTTACCACCAGACTTGTCCCCAATCCCCAAATCAGCTTGTTTCCAAGATTACACAGTCATAGAAAGCTTAACAGAAACCAACCAGGCCAATGTGTATCAGGAAATCCCTTTCAATCCCCAAATCCGTCTGGTATGCTCCTCCAGCTGGGACTCCAGCCAAAGAGGCGACGGAGAAGACTGTTTATTATGGCGGTCAATTCACAGCATGGCCTGGCTCTTCTGAGGTTAAATAGTTCATCCCTCCACTTCCAGACCAAGCTGCCTCTTGACTAGCCAAGAAGGAGTGGTGTAATCCTGACAAAGCTGCTGGAGAAGGATTTTCCTACTCCAGTGCTCACCCACCCTGTGTCTAACATAGTCAGACTTTCTGACCCAAATGGTTAAGACAAAAAGGACAAGGACCCTGTTTTCCCAGTGCATTTGCTCTTGGTGCAGGCAATTCCATACATATGAGCCCATTTTCACATGTGCATATGCCATGTATACACGTTAACACCATACAAATCAGTAGAATTAATGGTTAGGATGAATATAAGACATAGAATCTAGCAGAGAAAACAGAATACTGAGCTCAGTGCTATGGTTTCCTTTTGAAATTAGAGCATTCATTATGGATTCAGGAGAGATACTCACGGGGTTTGACCATTAACCTTGTTCCCCCTCCAAATGTGAGCACGCTGCCTGCATTATTATTCACACAGTGATCTTCAGCTCAGCAAAAACCTCCTAGAAACTGAACTAAATTTTCCCTAAAGATCTTCTGGAAGGAGAGATATCGTGAGCACAGAGAATATTAAGTAATTGTCACAGTAATAACCTGGCACAGAATCCTAGTACCAGTTTGGATTTTAGGACTGTTTCCATGTTGAATAAATATAGGATATTCTTTCTAAATGTTCTAAAGAAAGAGTTTTCTTGCACAGGCCCAGAATACTGACGGCCAAAATCCTAGCATATCCTCTGGTGTTTTGGATATCAATTCTCCAGGGTTCTGAAAATCATGTATCTCATTTGGACAAAGTAGGAAAAAGTTTATGCACCAAAGCAAAAGCAGTCAGAGAGACTTGGCTCTGTGGGAGGGGTAGAGGCAGCCATTACCGCCCACCTGGCAAGTGGGGTGGGCATGTGGATCCACACCTGAGGGTGCAGGAGCCAGGCCTCTGACCGAGGTCAGCTCTGGAGCATCCAAGGGGATGCACAGCCTTTTCATTCCATACAGCTAGAGACATTCCCATGCTATGGTCTGCCCTGGAATTCACGCTGGGCTCACTGTTCATCCCCTGCTTAGACAGTCACCAGGAAAAGAACTTTTCACCACTTCCTAACCTTGTTCTAGGACAGATTTTTCCACTCTCACTATTCCCTTCCCAGGATATAACACAGCTCAAGGGCCAATTGGAAATCATTCTTATATGATTAAGCCGGTAGCTTCTCCCATCCTTTCTATGTGATCTATTTGAGCTTCTCTCAATTTGGGGAAATCTGAGTCAGAGACTCCATAGGCATGATGACCGAGTGTCAGGCACTATCTCCTCGCACTTCCTCCCCACTGGTCACCTTGAGGACCAGGAACTTAACAACCCACATTGAGAATCAACCACTCTGGAGGGAACCCCAGAAACTTCCCACCTGGATTACATCAGTGTTCTTTCTGCTCCAGGGAATACCTTCCCAGGGACAGATCCCTCCTTCCCATACCCATTACAGAAGCCATCCCCTTCCTTCTGACTTCACTGTGTATCTCCTGCTTCTCTTATCCTTGCCTCCTTAATTAAAAAATGATATAATTCCTCAAGCTCTTCCTATGAAATTGCCTGGTGACACCTGTGCTGGGTCTCTAGGCTAAGAGACTGAAAACTGACCTGTTTCGCCTGTGCCGGTGTGTTTTCAGGAGTGGGTCCAGGATGTCTGATGTGGGCACAGGGAGCAGCGTGGGTACGAGTAAGCATTTAGGACAAGCAGGTGCCTAATTCACCTGCAGCACAGCAGTCATGAAAGGGAACAGAAAGGACCCAGATTCTAGAGAGCTAAGTGACAGGCTAGGATCTGGACATGGTTTTTCCTTGAGATAGTTTCTCAAAATATGAACGCCCAGGTGAAGCACTGAGTTAGACAGGGAGAGAGGAACAGGAGGGGAAAAGCAAGTGAAAGATGTGAAATAAGAATGTAATTTTCAAATAAGAGAATAAAGGACACAGAATTCCTATTGTGTTTGTTTACAGGAGTCTCTCAAGGTCTTCCAGCCATAAAGAATTTTCTAATGATTAATGCACTTCTTATAAAGTCGGTGGTCAGTCCTTCATGGTAAGCCTCAGCGTGCTCCTTTACCCCTCCTGTCCATAGTAGAGGACCCAGAATTGCCACTTTAGACAGCAGTAATTTTAGCTTCCCTACTTTGTAACAGGTACCTCCTTTATTCTACCTTCCCCTGCCCCTCAACACTAACAACTTTTAACGTGAAGTCTGTCTTGCCTGTAATACTCACTTGCTAAAACCTTCAGCCTGGTGCCTGCTCCAAAGAAGTATTTGTAGTTTCCCGAGGTAGTCACAGTATTATGTGTCTCTACATAAACCAGTGTCAGGTTACCATTTCCTGAAGCAGCTTTACTCTCTATGAGGAGGGCATCACATGCACTTTGCCCATTGGAAGCCCTTGACCTCATGTTTTTCTAAAAGGAATTTACTTGGGATTGTATCTCAGTCCACAGAGAAAGTCTTCACTGCTTCTACTGGGTCTGAGTTTGCAAAACTTTCTCAAGCTCATGCTTTCTTTACTTTACTTGTACTTATTAACTAAAGAGGTTGATTTAGCAAATGTAAGGAGGCGTTAACTATCTAAATGATTGCTGAATCCATTGAAGTATTTTCTTTAGGACTTTCTCTGAGAGTCAGTTTATGAACCACACAAACTAATGACCTTGTTTTATAGTTGTAGCTCATTATGGGTCTGAAACAGTACCAACAAGTTGATCCCCTCCTCTATTTACAAGTCTTGGTTCTGAAAAGCTTTTAATTATTAATGAAAGCAAAATCTATCTTCAACAGAAAAAGCCATCATGGATGATACTAAAAGTAGGTGCTATGGCCTTTGAAGGCTGTTTCAAAAGAGGAGGTGAGCCACTTCCAGCTGGGTGCTTTGATGAGGCCATGCAAATGTATAAACTATTTGTTAGCAGATCGGCCCCATTACCTTATTTTCACACCTGGTTCAGGCACAGAGGACTGTTGAGGAAAAACTACTGAAATGTGAGAGGGAAGGCATTTCTGCAAATACTGTGCCTGCAAGGAAAGCTCCTCTGTTTCTGCAATTCTAACAGAAAAACAAAATAAACAAATAACAAAAACACTGCACTCTGGGAGTGTGGAAATAGCCAGTAAATTTTTAATATTGCTTCCTATAATCCAGCTCTATTGCCTTCTCTCTGACAGCTGCACAACTTGGATAAACATTCTACTTTATTACAGCGTTGGGGGGAGGCCTTCCACGGCACTGGGATTCTCTGCTTTTCCCCTGGGGTCGACACAGCTAGCTTAGGTGAAGGGGTGAGGGCTGTGTGGGGGAACTGCTTAGGACTTGGTGTGAAGAAGGGGTCTGTCCAAAGAGAAATAGACCCATTGACATGATACACCAAGGGCACTCCTCCCTCCAGAGACAGTCCAATTGTTCTGCCATTCTTACAGAGGACAAAAGCCACGAAGCTCAGACCTCCTGCGGTTCTCCCTCCCCGGAGTCCTCCGTCCTTATTTTCCAATTCTATCAGATGCCACAGGCACAAACCCAACTGGGTCCTCATCACATATCAGTTAAGGACACACTTCCTTAGCCACACACTGCTGCTATGGTGGCCTCCCTTTTCATTGGTTTGTTTCTGTCTTTATCACAAACCTTTTCTTATCTCTTCCTCTTTCCCAAAGCCACAATGTGCTTTGTGGACCTTAGAGAAACACTGATTGCAGTATTAGTACAATTTATCAAAAAACTGCCCCTAGACCTGATAACTAAATCCAGTCTCCAGGGAAACATGTATTAATATCTGGCTCACACATGGGACACAGTTAACAAATGCATGCTAAATAAAGCAATTAAATTCAGCTGTGTTTCAACAGGCCTCATTGGATTTCTTTCCAGATAGGATAATTAGTTAACCAGAAGAACTCACAGGGCATGACCAACAGCGAGGTGCCTTTGCCGAAGTTGAGTGCAAACCTGGAGTTTGAGTTCCACAGTGCATTCTCCCTAAATGAAAAACCCTTTGCAGTAGCCATCCTGTTCTTCCTCCTCCTACGACCCCCCTGTTAAAGCTAATGTCTAAAACCCAATCATGTGGCAATCACTCAGACTATGGGTCATCCAGGGGCCTTGATGGTGCAAGTAAGGCTTGCTTCTTCCATGCAACCGTTGCTGAGAGGTCACGGTTCCCTACAGTGATTTGGGCGGTCACTATAGAGGACTGCCATCCTAGTGAGGGGCCCTGTTACATGTGATGAAGCCTGGAGTTTTCCCCTGTCCAGTAGAGCAGGTGCTGGTCTGGACTGAGGTGGAGGGCATGGACTAGGAGCAATTCTGTGGGGTGCAAGGGTGAAGGGGGGAAGATATCACAGAGAAAGGGGTTGGTAAGTTTCTTCTCACTCACTCTGGGTTGTACTTTAATTGCACCCACGGATGTAGTCTTTGAATCCCCAACACTTACTTGGTTTAACAGAGAGTTTAGTGCCTTTTCCAAAGATGAGCTTTCCTTGGCTTCCTCCATAATTCACACAGCCATATGAGGCCTTACAATAACCAGCAGGGGGGAAGGAGTGAGGGAGCAGAAGTCTCACTACCCTGCAGCCTCAGTTCTCAGCTCCTGGGTGAGGTTAGGGCATTTCTCTAAACCTAACAACTGGCTGTGCAGACAGATCTGAGCTTGATGTTAAATCCCCAGTTTTGTTCCCAGAACACTGTGTTCTGACAGACTGCTAGTGACAGAAGCACATGGGAACAATAGCCAGGTCGGGCAGAGCCATGCCACCTGGCACAGGAGGTCAACACTGGGGTCAGAGAGGGTTGTTTGGGGGGCCAGGAGCACCAGGCTGCTTTCACAGCCATGCTTCTTAGAAAGAATCATAAAAAACCCACCAAATAAAAAAACAACTGAAGAGCTGATTGCATTCCCCTCAGAGTGCAGGGATTCTTAATCAGGAAAACTTGATTTCTGAGTTGTTAGGTCTTTTTATCACCAAATATAGGTTTTCTGTATTCTCTTTAGCACTTACATTAATATATATGCAGGGCCAATGAAGAAGCCGGTGAAATCTTTTACTTCTTCTTAGCCTAATCCTTACAACTGCCAGAATTCATCAACTAATAGACTTCTAACCAGCTCAGGGTCTCAGGACAAAGAAACCAGGTACAAGGGTCCTGTGGGAAGCAGCAGGGCCTTATTCCCACTGGAACCGCACAGAACAGCACCTCCACTCCCTCAGGTCAGCTCTCAGAACTGCTCCCTGCCCCCAGCTTACTTGGTTTTACTGTCAGTCTGGTCCCTGCTCCAAAGCGCAGGTCATTGTTATTGTCACAGCAATGCATGCTTTTACAAAAACCTCCTGGGACAACCTTGCAGGCAGCTCCCAGCATGGCAGGGACCAGGGGAAGAGGCACCGTCAAACACCACACCGTACAGTCTCATGCTCCTTTTCCTACAGGAACGGGCCGTTTTGTTATGCTTTTCAGTGCACACAATGATACCCCAAATTGGCAATCTGAGACATAATCAGCTTTCAAACAGGTCCCTGTACGATGTATAAACCCAACACTGCAAACAAATGCTGCCCAGGCACGCTGTTTGTCTTTAGGGACCGCTATGTGTGAGGAGCTGCCGGATGACACGCTCTAGAACGTCTATAGTTTGTTTGCATCTTAATCATGGGTTCGAAATACTCAAACTACTCATCTATATAACTTCACGTGAATTATATTCATTTCATAATTATAAATAAAAAAATGTGGCAGTGCTTTGGGGGGGGATACTAAAAGCATTTGATTATGTTCTCAGAGGGTCGAGGTTTTGCTTTCACGTCACCAAGGGCCTAACAAGTTGAGGGTGTAGGATGCAAGTTTCCTCAGAGTCTCTCTAAAACAGTCACCAGAAGGTCATCCTAGCCGATTCCCTCCCACTTACACACATCACCCCCCACCCCTGAGAAGTGACCAGAGTAAATAGGACTGTCTCTTCTCTATCTGAGCCCTTTTCACTTGGTTGTCCACAGTGACAGAGTCCTGAGGATAAGGCAGTTCCCAAACCACTATCCCAAAGGAAACACAGGGGGTAAGGAAGACTGAGGAAGCTTGGAACAGAGAGAAGTCTGTTTTCACAGATGGAGAGGAAACCTCAGTATTAGAAATAAAAATAGCACAATACTGACTGAATGTGGTATCCTCAGTGAGATCACCTCCACCGGGAGGAAGGAAAGACTGCATTCAACCAGATATCCCCTCCATGGCATTCCCGGTTTTAAAGGAACACACAGGTTCCTCATGGTTCCTATTACCCACCAAGGGTCACCTGAAGTCTTGTCCCCAAAGTGAGTTTCCTGGCACTGCCAGTGCTGATGCTGAGATAGCAGAAACCTGCTGCTTGCCTTGCTATCTGGCCTCTGCTCTCTCCCTCAGTGCTGTCCCCATGACCTCTCCCCTGCTGGGCAGCCAGGGCCAGCCCTGGGCATCTACTACATTTTCCCAAACTCTGCAGAATTGACTCCTCTGAGGGCAGCAAGGCTCTGGCCAGACACTTGCTTGGCTAATGCAACCTGCTAGTTGCCTTCTCTGACCTCAGTTAATCATGGGGCTAGTTGATTAAGGCTGAGGAGTTGTCAAGTTCAACTCTGAAGACATTAAGAATTGAACTCTTTCTCCTTTCATTTTATGGGTCCATATTAATGGATTCCTCTTGTCACACTGGATGAGTGATGGGACTGAGAAATCAAATGATTAATAACTGTTCTAATTTCAGGTCCGTAAGCCAGGCAAAGAAGAGGGCATGAAGACAGAAGAGGAGAAATAGCCATCCCTTGTCTACAAAGACATCTCCACATTTCCTATGAGAGTAATTTTTATTGCAAAGGTGCTGCCAGAGAAGTGGCCTGCATGTGTTCTTGGCCCAGTCCTAAGCTTGTAAACTTTGCTACTGGAGCCCAGAATTTCCAATAGTGGAATTGTGGTCAAATACAGGAGTAGCAGCAAAAGGGCAGATCTCGGGACTCCTCCACAGCACAGACTGTATCACCTTCCTCCACGTGGCTCAAAACCTCCTTGTGCTTAGGACGGTGCCAACAATGAAAGTGGTGCCAGAGGTTCAAGAACAGGGTTTGGAGATCCCTGGGGAGGCTGCATTTAGACCCCCACTTCCCAGCAGAAGCACTTACGGGTCTGGACGATCAGCTGGGTCCCTCTCCCAAAGGTGAGCCGCCCACCTGCTCCTCCTGTGTTCACACACTGGGCCAACCTTTTACATAAACCTCTGTGCCATGGCTTGGCGCCCGTAGCACAGTGGTTAGGGCACTGGCCACATGCACTGAGGCTGGCGGGTTCAAACCCAGCCAGGGCCAGCTAAACATCCATGACAATTGCAAAAAAAAAAAAAAAAAGCCGGGTGTTGTGGCAGTCCCAGCTGCTTAGGAGGCTGAAGCAGGAGAATTGCTTAAGCCTACGAGTTTGAGGTTGCTGTGAGCTGTGATGCCACGGCATTCTACTGAGGGTGACATAGTGAGACTCTATCTCAAAAAGCAAGCAAGCAAGCAAACAAAAAAACCTCTCTGCCAGAAACTCATGCCCCGAACCTCCTAGAACTTCCACAGCTGTTCTGAAGCCCACAAACACCAGGACTGCTTACAGCCCTGGCCAGCACTACTGTTCATTTCTTCCTATCCCTTATGCTGGTATAAATGCTTGAGACGCAAAAGCAGGTGAAGGGACCCAGGGACGAGGACTGGGAATGGCTTGACACAGCTACCACCTGCATTGCTGCCCGCCTCTTCATGAGTGTTAACCTGGCCACAGACTCTCCTGTCTTGGAGGGGAGGATGGGAAGAACAGAGCCCCTTAGCCATGAATATCAAAAAGGCACAAAAGACACTATGGCTTGTTTACTTGGAATCTAAAGGAGAACAGCTCGAACATCAGGCTAGAGCAAATAATAGGAAAAGACACAGAGATCTCAAACTTACTGGGCCTAACTGCCAAATGTGTCCCAGGTCCAAAAATCAGCTTGTCTCCGGCGCCTGTCTTCCCACTGTTGTCAGTAGCTTTACAGAAACCAGGCAGACACCTGCCATGAACATCTCCTCACCAACCCGTCTGCCTGGGCTTTCTCATGACACTGATCCCTGAAACACCCTGCAAGCCAAGCTGTGTGCAGCTTTTCTTGTATCTCCAAGTCGCAGGCCTAGGATGAATCTCTAAGCTCCAAACTTCAGTCTGGGATTTCCATTTTGCAAGTCTAGACGCTCAAAAGCCAAGCTCTGCAGTCCACAGAGACACTGACAGTTTTTGTTTTTAAATTTAAACTCGATTTTAAAGGTTCACAGCAGTGAATTGGTGGGAATAACTCAAAGTTAACACATGGAAATTCTCAAATGAATCACATTAATGAAGTCCTGTGTTGTACCTGGAATTTTGCTTTTTCTTTCTTTAGAATCAAATACTTCTAAGAGAGAATGAGTCTATTTAAAAGGTAAAGACACTCACATTGGAATCAGGGTGGGCTGGAATGAATGTGTTTTATACTCACAAGGCTGAACTCTCAAAATAGTTCCTGAGCCAAATGTTAGCCTGTTTCCATATTCACACAGCATCAAACACCTCTACAAAAATAGTGCCTGGGTGTGGGGTGGGAGAGAGTTACTTGGTTCTCAACACAGAGGACCATTCCATTTTGCATTTAAGACCTGCTAGTATTTGGCCAGCAAGCCAGACATCGGTAATAATTGCAGGAACTTGTAAATGGGAACAGGTGAATTATGTATTGGAATTTTTTTGGCTGTGTTTGCCCTTTGCTGCTTGGACTAGGATAAATGCTACAAATCACCCAGGGTTTACTTTTATTTCTGTATTTTTCTACTTCTCTAGCCAGACTTTCCTTTCATTTCATTAATTCCTATCCCTCTGTTTCAAATAATTCCACTCTGCTGTGATGTCCTTCAGTTTCAAAACCCATAGCAACTACCAACCACTAACAACTTCTGGAAGCACTGCTTGGAAAATGAACTCATGATAGCTGGCTTCCATACAAAGTTTTCAAATATTTGGGGCTCTGGGTTGGTTTAAAGCCACTCTGACTGTTCCTTACTAGGTAAAGCTGAATTGTTTTTAGCAGAGGGTAACGTGGCATTTCCCCTGGGGTTAGTTCTCCTCTGGAGACAGTTTCCTGGATGTTTCTGGAGACTTTAGGAGGGAGCAGCCTGTCACTGGGTCCCCAGTCCCCACAGCTCAGCCCTGCCACCGTCTTGCTTTATAACTCTGGGACTCCCTCAGTCTCCCTGTCCCCAGATATAAAGTAAGGAGAGACCACTATCCTACCTTACCCAGAGAGAAGAGAAGAAAAAGACTTGGAAGCCTAAAGGTGCTTTATCCAACCCTGCTGCGAGGTGCTTTATAAAGTAGTTTTCACTAGAAGAGTCGGAGCTATTCAAATCCTCAATACTCATGCCTTTAATTTCTAACGCAGAGAAAAGAAAAAAGATTCCCTTAGGTAAGCGAGTCGTTAAGACAGTTGGGAAATGCAGACTTGGAAAGGTTTCACCCTTCCAGTTCTTGCTCTTTTGGTGTGCTTTTCTTTCCATTTTGTGAAGCTGTCTTTGGTTACACAGTGAACAGACTCAAACTTTCCACAGCTTTTAATTGCAGGTGCAAACAAATCCATTTGCCCCACATTTTGCACATTCTTCCACTCTGTGTAGCTATATCCACCTACCCTTCATCTCAGACATAATTGTTTTTTAACAGTTAATTCTATGCCTTGCCTGAACTGTAATTAACTGAATGCAGATGTGCTGTCATACTGATAAAAAAAAAAAAAAAAAAGCCAGCAGAATTTTCCAAGTTTAAACTTTTCCCTTGAGATCAGTGCTTAGTTCTTTGGTTAACCCTACTGCACCCAGAGCAGCACCTTTCCAAATAACCTTTCGCCCTCTGCAAAGGGAGACATAACACCGGATTAATTTTGTAAAATTACACGCCTGACGTTCTGTCTGCCTGCCTCTCTGGGTCTCTTTGATAGTCTATGTTTCTACTATTTCTCCCAAACACTTGCAGTACTCAAAGTTAAAATTATCATGCAAGATAAAAGTGAAGATGCGGCAATCATTCTGTCTAAATTCTCCTCCCATGTCACATTGGCATTTGATGGCAGTAGCAAAAACAGAAATATAAATCATATTTTCTAGTTTTGAATTAACTATTCAAGACTGGAGGTCCCCCAGAAAATTCAGATATTTGGCTGGCACCTATCTCTACCAGTCAAGACAAAGGACAGATGGAAGTGCTCTAAGCCTGTGTGGTCTACCACGTCCTACTGAATTGTGCACAGGCTGATCTTTGACCAAGGGTGAAGAACTTACTTGGTGTAATGGTGAGTCTTGTTCCGGTCCCAAAGGTTAATTTCTCATTTCTATAGTTAGACACAGTGTTCTAAGTCATTACAAAAACCACCACTCCAAAACTCTCCAACTCCCCTGTAATTCCCCACCCCCAGATCTTGTGATCCCCTCCCTGCTATGCTTCCACAACATGAAAGCCCCCCGTGACCCTTTCCTGCCATTTTCTGCTGGAACAACTGAGATAAACCAGGATAAAAGGCTGTAATTAGGAGAGTCGTGACAAGTGTGATCTGTTTTGATTTTTCTTCAGAGAGAACAGAAATTCTCTTTCTCCAGGTACTATCAACGCATCCGTCAGGTCTAAACACAGCATTGAGTCTGGACACCCTGCTGCCTTTCCCATCCCTTTACCCTAGCCCCTGTTCAGTGTCCTGGGAGGTCATCTCATTTCCCTTCTCTGACCTTCTGGTCCCTTTCCTCTCAGTTGAGAGCTGTCCCTCAAGTTTCTGCTCCTAAGTCCTGTGCCACAAAGGGTCAAGCCTCTCTGGTCATTGCAGGGGTGGCGGTGGGCTAGAGGAGTTGGCCGGCTCTGCCAATGACCTTGTCTGTCCCGTTTCTTCAGGAATATTCAGGCAGGGAAATACAGACCTGCTCTGGCATAAATCATTCTGGGGCTCGGGGAGGGACTCTTTGCTTGGGTCTAGATAAAGTTATACCTAGAAGCAGGGAAACAGAGTAGCAGACTTTTTGTGATTCTTTCTGCAGTGTGAAGGGTTTGCTCAACACAACTGTGAAGGAAATTTTTCTTTGACTTACTTGGAATGACTGTCAAACTTGTCCCTGTCCCAAAATAGAACTGCTGGTTACCAGTGTTCCACTGTGATAGGAAGCTCAACAAAAACCAGGAGGGAGAGAGAGCAGAGCTTATGCCTGGGGCCCCACCAGCTGAGGATGGACAGGCAGGTCGCTGGCTCCTTCTTCCCTCAGGTCCTGGAGGATGTTAGTGGAAAGGACTCCAGGGCTTAGAGCACCTGCCACCAAGTGTGGCTGGAGGATCCATTCCTCCCAAGAGGGGTTAAAAGGAAGGCTAATGCGCTGCTCGTGCTGCTCGCTAATTAAAGGTGTAGGTCCATTTGTTTTATGCTTGGGCATTTAAAAAATTCTTTCTCTTTTAAGACTTAATTTCTCTCCTGATGATCGTATGACTCTGAAGCGCATTTTAATCAGGACTCCTCATTACATCTTTTGACTTCAGTTTTTTGTGAAACTTCTGGAACAATTCATTTCCTCATAACTCAGTATGAGGCTCTAGTCACCTTGCTCTTTTCCAGCCTGCCTTATTTTCCTAACACCCCCAATTATGCAGTGTCCTTTTCCTGTTCCTCCAACCCCTGCTTGTCCCCTATGCTGGTCCCCACGGGCAGGGAGAAAGTGCTAGTAGATCACAGGTTTTTTTTCTAATCGCCACTTTCAAGTCCCCTGTTCTCTATGCCACCTGTTACGGAATAAACCTGCATTTGCTATTCTTTGACCTTTCTTCTTAATATACCTCAATTTTTTTAGCTTTGTGTCTTCAACCACCATGCTGCCTGCATAGCCATTTGAGCCCCACGGCACTCCACAGCCAATATCACAGGGAGACTTACTTGGAATGACGAATAAGCTTGTCCCCTGCCCAAACGTCAACTTGTTGTAGAGGTTGTCACACAGCCACCCCACCCTTTACAATAACTGACAGGTGACTGTTACAGATCTTGGAGTACAGCCTTACTTGATACCACTTCAAAAGGCACTTCAGGCACTGCTCACTATTACCTACAGCCTCGGCGAGTTGGAACCTCATGGTCAGGGCAGATTCTGGGGGGGATAATAGAAAACTTGCTAGGGATGTGAACTTCACCTTGGTGCCATGGCGATTTCTGACACACTGCAGGTTTAAAAAGCACCACTGAGCTCCCTTCTCCATTATCCTCCCGTCCACACAACATCCCCATCTGCATCTCATTTCCATCTCTGAGCCCTAGGTTGGTGACACCAGGTGCTCCGGCACCATTGATCTGCCTTCTCTGAGACAGCATATGTTTACTGGTGTGCGTGATTATAGGCCTGGAAATGCCAGGCTCTCAGAGGCTGAGATCTGGGCTCCCCACTCCTTATCTCTGGTCAATATGTTGTTCTCATTTGTCTGGCTAATGAAGAGCTGACCTTTCTAAGTGGATGGATTTTGCTGAAATGACAACTGCCAGCAAGCCAACAACAAAGGCTGAGCTCTGAAGGCAGTTTTGGCCTTTCAGATCCCTTTGGCATATTTTAGTCAATAGGATCCCTAGCTCAAATGTCAGCCTCTGGGTTGGTTCCACATTACCAGGCTTGGAGAAACAACAAAAAAGGGGCAATATTGGTCCAAGCTGCACCCTGTGCAAGACCGGACTTCACTTGCAGGTATGTCACACATTCAAGATGATTGTAAGGACCCAATATTCGGCCTTGCAGCAGCATTGGAACATCCTAGTGCCACACGTAGCTGGTATGAATTTATGCTGCCACTCAGTGGAGCAGAGAAAGATGGCATGTCAGATGGCGTCCTCCACACACATAGAACTGGTACTATGCTGTCTGTCTGCACAACAAGAGCAGCTGCTCCAGAAAATACAGGGAGAGTAGGCTGCCCTTGATGGAGATCCTAGTAAAACAGAGTGCCCTGTGATGACACCCTTCTCCACATGCACGTCCCATCTCAGTCTTAACAAGCTGCAGGGAAAGGCATAGTCCTACTTCTTGACTTTTTTTCTTTCTTGTCTCTCATCCCTTTCATTTATCATTTTTGAGCATCTCTTAAAATTCCTACCGGAAAGAGGGAAAGGGCCTGAAATGTGGAAGGGAGCAAAATACATGGTGTGTGTGTGTGTGTGTGTGTGTGTGTGTGTGTGCGCGCGCGCGCGCGCACTGTGAGATGAGTCTTTCCACCTTGCCTGGCTTCATGGTTAGTCGTGTCCCCTTTCCCAGTATCAGCGTCTCATAGCTGCCACACATCTGCTTGCCTCAGGGAGTTTTACAAGGACCTGACAGAAGGAGTTTTATGAATCTTAAAAAACAGTCGAGTTTCTCTCTCTTCCCTGCGGGGTGCCGTAGCAAGCACACCAAAACCAAATCTTTCTATCTGCTCTAATTATCAGCAAGGATACAAGTCACCAGGAGGAGGAAAGGTATTAAGCCTGTATCTGAGACTCTTTGGATTTAATTGTAATCCCTTGCCTGGTGGTTTCCGCGATAGGAAATGGACGCAGCGGATGCTTATTTTTGTCTACCTTCCCCCTGCCCTGCTTTGTAGGTTTTGTATCTATAGAAGCAGTGGGAGACATGCAGGAGACACAGAGGGATTTGAAATAAGACCTCAGATTCCCATTCAGTTTTCTGTTTCTTCCTTCTCCGCTTTCATTTAAAACCCATTCTGAACTGAATACCACGTACCTTTTCAAACTCCACTCTCAATTATTCCTCTTCACTGTGGAAGATACTGATGGAAATAGCCTCAGCTGCACTAAGAAGAATTTAAGATTGATAGGAGGGAGAACTTTCCGACAGGGAATGGTGTGAAACATAAGAATGGGTTACTCAGGGGAGTCAGGTGGAAAGGGTGCCGGCCCCCCAAATAAAAAGCTATCCCCTCCAGAGAAAGCTCTGAAAGCAGGAAAGATTCTTTTTGTCTTTCCAGGGTCAAGGTCAGCTGTACTCACAGCAGGGAGATAGACCTGATGGCTCTGAGTTCAAAGGGAATCTATTGTATGTTGAAATTAAAGAAGAAGAAGAAGAGAAAGCCTTGCAGGATGAGGTTACTTTACTTCAAGCAACATCTGGTACCCCAGCAACATACATTTCTTTTAAACTTGACACCAGTGGTGAAATTCCAGAATTTTCCAGTATGCTGCTGTGTCCTGTTACACTTACTTGGATGGATAGTCAGGGTAGTCCCTTGTCCAAATGTCAGCTTTCCAAAGCCAGCACTTCCAGTGTTAGCACTGTAGTGCAGGCCATTACAAGAACGTCAGAGGGCACTATGAGGCTCACAGACATCTTCCTCCTTTAACCCTGGGGAGAATGAACTCACTCAAGAGGGCCTGGATCTGTGGCCTGAGTTTCCTCTGAGGGTCAGAGGACCGTTTCCACATCTGGTGCTGGGACACTGGTCTGCTGTCTCCCTGAGCCCACCTCCTGCCTCTCCCCATTTTTTCTTGTTTCTGTCCTGAGGCTTACTGATTTCTTATGTTGGGCATCTCTCTTTCAAAAGGTCTCATTTCCATTTTACAGCATCATTTTCAAGACAATTTCTCTGATCAGTTTTCAAGACATGTCCTCTTCTCCCCTCCCCTCGAGGTGTCACACATTTCTGATGACAATGAATTGGTTACAAGGAGACAGGAGAAGAGTGCTCAGCTTTTTGGAGACTGACTAGAATTAGATGAGGTTTAGGTTCCAGCCCCATGAAAGCATCATCTCCTGAGCTTCCCTTCATGCCCTGGCATAAGAAATGAAAATGATGGTGCATTTAACTGAGCTTTCACATGTAGCTTTTTTTTGTCAGTCTTGAACCTGGTGAAATGTAAGCAGTAACTCACAGAAAGTTTATACCTGAGACTTGCTGTGGTAATTTGAATTCAGCAAAGAATAATCTTTGACCTTAAGATCCCAGGAAAATCCAGACACCTGGTCACCTTATGGTTTCACCTGAGGTGTTCTGACCTTACAGAGCAGCCCTGTGGCCACATTGGTAGAGTTAAGTGAGGTCTCTGTTAGAGGCTGGCTCTTGCATATTTACTTGGGGTTACTGTAAATTTCATCTCTTGACCAAACAAAGCTTCCATTCTGGCAGTGACAACCACAGGAGTCTTTGGCTGTGTCTGCTGGCTACCGCAAAAGTTAGGAAGAGCAAAAGTCAGGCAATCTCATTATATGGTGGGGGGGGTGATTCGACCCTATCCCCAAAGAGTATGAAAAAACAGATTTTTTTTCTTATCTTTAATTGAATTAAAATTTTAGACTTTCAAACTTTTTTTTTGGCTGAATTTACACTAGCCTTTCTAATCAGCTCGTCAAGCAACCATTTATTAGCAAAAAGTTAAAGTTTTAGCCTGCTTACTACCATGAAAAGGCTGTGAGAAAAAGGCTATTATTTAGCTAAGTACCTGTCTCCTTTAAGGACAGGGATTCAAACAACCCCTCCTGTCCCTTTACTGTTTCCCAGCATTCACTGTCTAAAGAGCTCCCTGTCCCCCACTCCAGCCTCCACAGGACATAAGCAAAACCAGATGCCTGCCCTCAGCTGAAGCCCTCAAACAGCCACCAAAGTGTTGCTGTAGCAATAATCTCTATGTTCTGCTGATTGCAGGAAAACAGAATTTAATCATGGTTTCCTTGGACTCCAGCCTTGCCTTGTAGCTCCTGCACATAAAGAGTTCACTGCACGGAAAATCTGGCACACAATTACTGTCCAGAGCTCTGGAAGAATGCTTGCCTTGCACAGATATTTCCTTTGCCTCTTTAGGCTGTCAAACTCCCTGGCCTTTCCAGTGTTTTAAAGTGTAAGATTGTTAGAACTCTTAGTCCCCCAAGAGGTCAACTAAGGGCTCAGAGGGGCTCCCAGCTTCTCACATTCTAGAAAACCCACCTCACACCCCTACCCTCCTGTGTTTCTAGTAAGACACCAATGATAAAATGTACTGTCTCCTGCCTTGCCTGCTTGTCCTCTGAAAAGCAACTGAGCCCAGGAATCTCCTGAGATGTTCCTATGAAACCCCTGAAAGCTTTGATTTGATAAGACCTCAGAGATTGCAGAACGCATGGGACTTATTTAACAACATCATATATTATTTATTGTGCCTGATGTTGCAGATTTGCTGATTTTGCCCTTGCTGAGTGAGGCACTTCTGTGCATGAGAACTTCATGGCTAACCACGTTGCACATTCTTCATGCAGGGCCTATTCCAGAACATTCCCCACTGTCTGCTACCAGGACTGCATTAACTCCCCCAACACTGCACATGCTGTGTCACTGAATCATTTATAAGCCCCCTCCCCCAGTTATTTTTAGAATTGTTCCTGGATTGTGTTTTCCAAAGTGCCTCTCCCAGAGTGACATCTCTTACCCATAGAAAGCAGATCTGATGTGAATCAATGCAGCTGGGGTATGTACTAGCCTTTCCTCAGCATCCAGGGCATTTAGCTTATACCGAAAGGACCCTGGAGCCCTTCAACAATTTTTTCTCATTTTTACTTTACCTGAATTTTATAACAAGTCTGTTTTCCCCAGCATTAGTTTATCAGTCCGCCAGCAGCCCAGATTTTCAAGAAGCACCAATAGCAACCACACTTCCTTACTTTTATATACAGCATTTTTAACTTGTTCAAGTACTCACACACACATTATTATTATTAGGGAAGGGTGGGTGTATATTTGAAGGAGGGAATGAACTGCTCTATTCTTAGGAATCAGAGGATGGATAAAATTTTTCCCTCTCAGATGAACTAAGTAAAGTGGAGGCTGAATTGAATATTTTGATGACCAAAGAAAAAGGGGATTAAGTGCTTTGCTCAAGTCAACCAGACAATTCCACCCATGGAGACCTGGGCGAGTAGTTTAGAACAATTTCTTTAGGAGAGAGAAAGTGAAGGTAAAAGAAGAAAAGAAATCTGCTCATAGAATTTTCATCATTAGTTAATGAAATTGTAGGTTTCCATTATTTCGGGAGATAAATTTGGGGGGTTGAGTATGTATGTCAGGAAAATTTATATTTCGTCTACTGAATTTGCATAGTCACAATATGCCAATTTCCTGTCTATCTTTTTGGCAAATATTTCCTGACCTTAGCTGAATCCCTCAGGATCCTGTATCTAATTTTTCTCCCTGCACCAATAATCTTGTTTAAGATGGATGGATGATAGGAACGTTTTTGGCTGAAAGTAATTTAGTCTTTGTATAATGGCATTCTAATTCCCCTGATGGGATCATATCCTCCCTAGTACAAACATCAGATTTGAAAGGTAAGTTGTGATGTTTTGGAGGGGCAGGTAATTTAAGTTAAAATTGTTTGACCCACCCTGATCCCCCCC
The DNA here is from genome assembly GCA_963574355.1 of Loris lydekkerianus. Taxonomy (NCBI): domain Eukaryota; kingdom Metazoa; phylum Chordata; class Mammalia; order Primates; family Lorisidae; genus Loris; species Loris lydekkerianus. Next base: position 126,817 of record CAUYPK010020748.1, on the reverse strand, counting down.
CAGCCCTTCAAACTTACTTGGATTCACAGTTAAGAGAGTTCCTTTTCCAAATGTTAGTTTATAGGTGCTACTTCCAGTATTCTCACAGCCAGAGGAGGCTTTACAAAAATAGGAACTGGAGCTGCTCTTTGTAGAAAGGCCCTGCGTGTCAGTATGGTCTTAATCTCTCAACCTTGCACTCATGATTTCTACTCAACTTGTAGAAATCTACAGGTTTGCAGATTATTTGATGGTAAGCCCCGAAGGCAGCTGCTGGAGGTGGGAGCTGGGCTTCCAGAGGGCAATGGAGCCTGACATATATTATAAACACACACACACACATATGTATATATACTATACTTATAATTAAATTAAAATTTTTTTATTGTTCTTTTTATGACTAAGCTACCACCTTGGTTTTGGTAATCCATTTCTTTTCTTTCTCTCTCTTTTTCTTTTTTTTCCACTCCTAATTGCCTTCCCCTGGCTGGTACTCACATAGTTTCTACTTTATCACACTCTGGAGGTAACTGTTCCTCTGCTTTTTGTTGAAATTGCTCACGTCAACCCACTGGATTCTGGTTTACTGGAAACTGATTGCAGAAGGGGAAGACAGCAAGGGATTTTTACAGAAATACATTTAAAGGTAGAAATTTGAGGGCTTTTCCATCTTTCCTGGTCTCTATAATGGACTAAGCATATGTCCCTCAAGGACAGCTGGAAGGACATGGCCCAGAAAGGAAAGGACTGAGGTGAGCCGTGTGGAGTCACCCTTTCACACTTACTTGGGTTAACGGTCAGCCTGGTTCCTTGCCCAAATGCCAGCTTCTGGGCGCCACTCCCTGAGTTACACCACAGTACACAGCTTTACAGAAACTATAGATGCGCCCTCTCTCTCCCTGCCAAGGAAGGTGCCTGGGAGAATGGCCCACGTCTCACTAACCAGAGGCATTTAGGACAGGGTCTCCTGGGAGCTGTCACTTTCTCCTTCCCAAAGTCCCCTTCAGCCTCTGTCCCCACGTGCCAGCTTTTTCAGTTTTTTGCCAGCCAAATATTTAACATCTTTATTTTCACTTCATAGAAGTCTAACTTTAAAAAAAAAACAAAAAACTTTTCCTTCAGCTGTTTCAGAGTTTTCCTTAAAAACAGCCGGATTAAAAGAATCTTTAAAGTCAGAGTACACTAGGTCTCCCGAGTGAAGTTAAGCTGGCTTCCTCCTTAAAGCTTCTGGTTTGAATCTTAGGGCCTGCTCGTCTGGGACCTAATTTATTGGGCTAAGACAGGAGAGGTTAAAAGGCAACGCAGAAAATCTGAGGGAAATCCTGCTGGCTGTGACCTTTGTGCTCCTGCTCACTTCCTGGGATTTATTTCTGTGCCCACCCCCTTTCTCCCAGCGGAGGCTCTAACGGGGAGCCATCCTTAGAATCAGGTCTGGGAGACACCCACCCACAGGGCATGGAGTTCAGAAACAAACACCGTTTCTTCTTCTGCTCAGGGAAATTTGATTGAAAAACAATTTCTAATTTTTCAAAGCGAAGAAGATTAGGAGAAAATCTGTTTACTTCTGTTCTCCTCCTTCCTCCCCCTCCCCCCTTCAATAGTTTTAAACTATTTATAGACACATCCCCTTTAGGGTTAGAAAAGTGTGGCAAGTTTCTAATCTCTTCATCCTTTTTCTTGCTATCTATTTACTGCAGTCAAGTATTTACAATCTAAATTTACATTTCATTTCCATTTGCAGAAGCCCTGAACGCACTTTCTATTACTTCCAGAACACGGTGTATAATGATAAACTCTACAGAAATAAACCAAATTTCTAGGAGAATTTTAGGCCTGGAGGCTGACATTTCTCAGGACAGGTCTGGGGCAAACAAGTTATTATTACTCTTTCGGGTAAGACTAAGATAGGGCCATTCCAGCCAACTGAGCAGGGTTGATGTTATCTAAAGAACCATCAACTGAGCATTGCTCCCTGGGATTAATTTGGATTTTCTTTTTAATGTAGTTCCCAAATATCAGCTTCCCATCTTTTTTAGCTCTTAGAATTTCTCTGACAGGGAAAGCTTAAGCTAAGTCTTCTGGATGTTTTTTGAATCGTAACCAATATTTCATCTCTATACACATCAAGTACAGAGGGCCCAAAGGAAGGATGAATGTAACACCTTTGGGAGAAAATTTATAGCAGTTCTCTGGGAAAGATGAGAATTATAAATAAAAACTGGAATTGCATGTGCCATTTCTGGTTATCATTTTTTAATGTCTGGAGGACTGTAAATATCCGGTCCAGTTTGGAAACATAAGCACCCACCTGTCCTTTAGAGTCTGTTAACTTCAGCCCCTGTGCACATCAGTCAGCATGGAAATACTTTTCTGTCTTACACCGTTTTAGGCATAAGGCACTTTAGGAAGGTCATGTGGTGCCAATATAATACTACAACATTTTGATTCTAATCTTTCTAATGGGGAGAAGAATTTGGCCATGAAAGCAGGAGTTTTACTTTGAGGTACTCATTGAGTAATTGGTATCTTTTGGAAATTATAAGCAAAAGTTAAACCCCAAACAATTGCTTCGAATGAGCTTCCCTTGTAATAGATAATAGAAATTTGCTCATGAAGCAAAATTTCAGCTATATTCGAGTAAACTGAAATTAGGTTTGTTTTGAGAATGGTGGGGCAATACTCAAAATATCCCTCTGGGTATTACATTTGGAACAGGAAATCCCTCTCTCATACCCCCAAACTTAGTTGCCATATTTTCAATGAGAGGCACAGAGATGTGTGGGTATAAAAAGGGTCTTCTTTGATGCCGAAAGTTTAGCCAAAGCAGGGATGAAAAAGTCCACAAGGACCCAATTAGAGATGCAGTGGTTAACAGCATCCTGGGGCATGTTTTTAGAAGTTCATGATCTTTCTGACTAATTTGAATATTTGCTTTCAATCTTACCTTTCTTTAAATATCAGCTAGTTGGCAACATCAATACCAGAAAATCTTACGTGGCTTTATACAACTAGCTCCGCTCCAAGATTTTGAGCATTATAGAGATTAGACAACTCTTTTCCTAATTGCACCTACATGGAAGCCTTGATAAGCCAAGGTCGTTCAATTATTGATACCTTTAGGCTACAACTCACTCTTTTTGGGTCAGGCTGCATTGCATGCTCCCTGCCATTGCGATGTGCTTTAGTCTAATCTTCCTTCCCATTTCCCCTTCCTTTCTAAAAGCTTTCTGTTCCTACATACTGAAACTTCAACTCAGATTCCATTTGTCAGACACACACCTCTAAAATTAACCAAAACACACTTAACATTCTCAGGGGCTTAAAGGTGTTGCAGAAACCATCCTGAAGGGGATCTAGTCTGGAACTACCCAGATTGTGATTTTCAGCGGAAAGACCCCTGGTGACACATGCTAATAACTGGGTGGGTGATTCAGCTACCTTTCACTGGATTTCTAAGGATGGCAACTTATGTTTGGAAATGAATAATCTTCATTAACACATACCTGGTCTGACATGCAGGGTTGTTCCTTTCCCAAATATCAGCTTATTACTGGCTCCTGTATCACACAATGACACGAGACTCTACGAAAACTCAGTTGCCCAAACTCCTCTTGACTTACTAACATGCTGACTCATCACCCAAGAACCCCCACCTCCCCCATAAAAGCAGCTCTTTAAAAATAGTGAGGAACTGGTGGAGGAGTTTACGGACCACCTGAGGCCTTCTTTTTCCCCCTGTACTTATTGTCACTTTACAGAAAATGTGCTAATATTCCCTCACAGTCTGCCTGCTTTGCTAAAACAGAAGCAGGAAGTGCCTCCTCCATGTTACAGAAGAGGAAGACAGAGGCACAGAGGGTTAATCAATTTTCTCACAGTCCAGAGGGAAACTCCACCAATTATCCTGGGACTCCTTAGTCTGTTTCCTTAGTTCAATGCTCCACCAGCACTGTCATCCTCATCTATCAGATGAAATAGCACGTGAGGGTAGACAGCAGCATCCTGCGTGCAGTAGGAATACGTGAGTAGTCGTGTTGGAATCCATTACGGGGACTGCTGGACTAGAGTTATAAAACAAAATGGAAAATTGGCAAATCAGAGTCCCAGAGAGAAATTTGGAAACAATAGTTATTGAAACTTACATGGATTTACTGTCAGTTTTGTCCCCTTTCCAAAGATGAACTTTCCAGTTGTACCCTGAGTAACACCCCCACAGACTCCTTTACAAATACTGCCAAGGCCCTTTTGCTCACTCCCCCAAGGGATACATAACATCACACAAGCTATGGTTATTCCTGAAAAGAGAGAGGGACCACGGAGGAAATGTGATCACTTTTTTACCTACAGCCTGTTAGAGTGTTGTCTTTGTAATTAATTAAGTAGTTAATTTAGCTGGTTGGTAGTTGTAGTGAAGTTGAAAGAGCTCAGGCCTTGGAGCCAGACAGATGGGTTTGAAACACAGGGAAATTAACTTAACTTGCTGCACCTCAGTTTCCTCATCTGTACAGTGGAGAGAATGGATTAAGAATATATAACCGGGTCCCAGTGCTCCTGCTGGTCAGTGCTTGCTGAGAGCACATTTCTCTAGGGATTACTGTAGCAACCTCAAGGAACAAAACATCAGTGACTTATCTCCTAAACATAATCCCCTCACTAATAAGCATTCAGCTCTGGAATCTGAGTGCCAAGAATGAAATTCCAGGTCCTCTTTCTTACTGCATCAAGTTACCAGCAAGTTATTGAACAAGTTACCAACTTTTCTGTGCCTTTATACAAACATGAAAAGTTCTGTTCTATGAAATGAGGATAATAATAGCACCTAACCCACAGATGCAATCAGTAGATCATTATTATTTTTTTTCCTTACAAGAAGGCAAACACATTGCTAGTATTTCTCTTTTCACAATGACTTCAAAATCTGAAAGTCTTTGGGCACGTATCTTCCTCTAACTGATAAACCAGCAGCGCTCTGAAGGCACAACAGAGCCACCAAATAGCCACCAATGACCAGGTCATTAAGTGATTTTGTGAGAGTTTAGAAAAAAATGCATGTAGCTGCATGGGCACCCGTCCCTGGAACGTGGAGAGGGCATCTTTTAGCCAGGCAGGCCCTGAAGATTGACAGATATGTGGCAAGAGGTCATATCCTTCTCCAATCACTTTCAGGAAAAGGGTTCAATGCTTGTCTCCACTTACCGGGATTCACTATGACTTGTGTTCCTTCCCCAAATGTCAGCTTAGAGCCACTGGTCTGCTGAACACAGTGCTGGGGGGCTTTGCAAAAACCTGTGGCACCAGCTTAATGAACCCAGCTTTGCAGAGCTTCCAAGAACTGGAGTTTTCTTCTAACCTCCAAGCTTTAGAGGAAGGGTAAGTGAGGATGTCTTTCTTTCTTAGTAGCCTATGACCTCAGGGCTGAAGAGGTTTGTCCAGAGATTTGGTTTTTCACTTCAAGACATCAGAAGGTTCAGCAAGCCAATTCTGTATACATATTCTGTGGTCCAAAGCAATCTCATAACTGAAGCCATCTATCATAGACCATAAACTCCCACTGGGAAAGAAATTAGCTATGCAGAATTTATAGGTAGTGTTTGATGGTCATTGTCATTGTCTGAAAACAGGACTAGCATTTTCATTCTTTTGTTGCCTTTCCGTCCCTGCTTCGGTTTGCAGATGGCTGCAACTGTTGCCCTAGAATTAAATTCAATTATTGTTTCACTCCAGCTAGCCTTTACTTCCCATAGGCACAGAATAATTTTTATCTCCCTTTGGAACTTGGGGTTCCTTTCTGAGCTGAGAAAAGAATGATTGGGATGTAAATGATCCTGCCATGGGGTCTGGGCTGGTCAGAGCCATGAACTGTCTTGGCTTTGTGCTGGGCCTCAGTTGTGTGACCTGGAGTAGGTTCACAAACTCACAAAGTTTCACATTTCAGCATAAAGAAAGAGGTGGGTGAGGGGATCTGTAAGGACTTTCTGAGTTGAGGGTTTTTAATTTGATTCTCTGGATCTAAATTATCCAAAAATGCTGTGCACATTTTTTCCCTCTAGGCGAGGGCATCTAATCTTCCTTCCTAGTTCCTAAACAAAATCAACAAACAAGCAAACAAAAGATTAGGTCTCTATTACATAGGGAAATAGTTTCCCAAGCCTACTGTCTGCCTTAACATTTAATCTTTTTAGAAGTTTGAAGTCCGAATTTTGTAACCAAGTGCTTAGGAAGAACTATTCTTTCTTTGGGATTTTTAGAAAAATCAAAACCTTTGGTTTAAAGATAGCACTTAACAAGTTTCACTCTCACACAAGTCCCTGGTTCCAAATGTCAATTTCCTATTCCCTTCGTTACCACAGGGGCTGCTGCCTTTAAATAAACTATAGACTCTGCCTTACCCACAGGAAGGTGAGGGGATCTTTGCAGCCTTTCCCCACCAAATTAGAGAATTCATTATTTGGCCAAGTGTTTCAGCCTTCTGATTGCCAGGGTGTCAGGTTCTGGGGGCTCTGCTAAAGTTCCACGGGAAGGGAGGTACTCACCCAGACTTACAGTGAGCTGAGTCCTCTTTCCCAACATTGAGCACCCTAGTGATCTTCACACAGAGCCTGGGCCCTTTACCGAGCCACCTCTTGTTTTGGGCTGCAATTCCTTCTACTCAGGCCCTAGCCACGTCTTGCAGGGGTGTCCAACTTTTTTCTTTCCTACTGCATATTAGAAGAAGAAGAGTCATCTTGGGCCACACATTAAATACACAGACACTAATGAAAGCTGAAGAGCAAAAAAGAAAGGCCCATGCAGACTTTTCATGATATCCTACACACAGATAAGCAAAATAGGCCTCAAATAATCTGCATGTGTCTAGTGTGGGGAAGGGCAGGAGAGGAGCCTGGCTCTGTGAGTGGTCATCCAGGGTGGCCCTCTCCTAACTCGGGTAGCCCAGGACTCTGGCTGTAAGGACAGCAGGACCAAGCATGTCGGGATGATCCAAAGTCCTCTGGCTTTGTAAGGATCCCATTACCTGAAAACCTACCAGCTGTTTCTTGCTGTCCACCACATTGCACAGATTTATGAGACAATAATTGCCTGGTGGTTTACCACTGGTTCTGATCTAGGGCAGGAAAGGGGACCCCTGTGGATCATCAAGTGTACAGGAATGCCAGACCCCCTTTCCCATTACTGGAAAGACAAAAGCACCCCTTCTCCTTTGCTGGCTGCTGGGAACCTCATTTCAGAAGTGTATAATTCTTAAAGTGCCTTTCCTCCATAGGCTTTACAGATCAGCTTAAGAAAACTTACAACTGGAAAGACAAACCTGCTGTATAAAATAATGAAATACATGCTGAAGCCAATGATCGAATAATGTTTTGATTACCTGGTGGTTTAGATTACTCGTGCCATTGTGAACATTATTTTCTGAAACTAAGCTACTTTCTCAGGACCACTGTTGAATGGTGTTCCAGTCCCAAAGATAAATCTGTTGTCATTATTCATCCAGTCTGTGGTCATTGACAAACTCCCTGCCTCCCTTAGGGCAACAATAATGCCTCATCAGAAACTGGCTCAGATGATCCTTGGGAAAAACTGCTGGCTTATAATAAATATTTGTTAAACTGAATTGTCCTAAGCATTCATCTTTTGTTCCTATTGTTAAGGAACACTTGAATATCTCTCTGACAATTTTCAGATAGAAAAAAATTAATTTTGCCAGATACCACTTGCTGGGTTTCATGATTCCTCTAGTCTTAGCTCTAAAAGTCAGTTTCGTATTAACTCCATACCCACAGGAGTGAACACCTTTACAAAAACCAGAGGCGTCAGCATGGTTGAAAGGGATGTGGCATCAACTTTGCTCTTTCCTCACTAGAGAGAAACCCCTCTGTTCCCCACAGGTGCCTCACCTTGCCTGGGAGAGGGCTGCCCTTCTTCTATCTTTCAGAGAAGACATAGGAGGGAACAGAGTGGATTTCAGGGACAAAGATGGTAAATAAGATATCAAAATATTATCACACTAGGCAGATTTGCCTTCTTCATCTTTTTTTTTTTTTTTTTTTTTTTTTGTGGCCAAATTGATGGTTTCCCAAAGGCTGTTTTCAGCACTTTTCTCTCTCCTAGCTGCAGTAATAACTGGATTCCAGCTTGGCATCTGGGCATGAAGCTCCAGGCTCTGATGAGTCATACATATTGAACCAAGAAATTATGCTACCCCCCAATGAAGAAGCATGTTTTCCTGTTTTCTCTTGCTGGGCAATGAGTAATTCAAGCATCCTGCACAGGGGGATATAAACTAATAACTCTAGGGTCAGCTCTGTAGCTTTATACACCAGCATCCTAGAATGTGAGACCCCAAAGGAAAACTGGTGACTTCCTGGGCCAATGCCCTCATTTTAAAGATGAAGACACTGAATCTTTGAGGGCTGGATTTGCCCAGGGTCCTATGTGTAGGCAGAGGCAGGGCTGAGACTAGAACTCAGGACATTTGGGTTTCATTCCTGCCTCTATTGCTTTCTTGATGTGAATTAAGAGGACGAGGACCTTCCCTGGATGCTGGTGTCTCTTGGCTGGCCAAGGGTGTGATTATCCCTGTTAAACAATGGATAAATCATACAAGGGAGGTGTTTGGCTTTGACACATATTTTTATGATGTTAGAGAGAATTATAGAACCTCCTAATTCATTTAAAATTGTTTATTTCTAAGGCTGCAGGCACCAGCAATTGATAGCAGGGGAAATGGCCCATGAGATCCCAAGGAAGCCAAGGAAAAGATAGAGATTGAAAAATTTGCCCTTTACCAAAAGGATAATCCAACAGAGAGTTGGCTCTGATTATTCTTTCTCTGCAGGACTCATTACAGGGAATGACATGTAGAGCAGGAATGGCAAATACTAACAGTTTGTTGTTCCCTCCCGCTCCCGTGGCAGATATTGTTAATAGACTCATCACTCTTCTCCTCTGAGTGTACCCATGACCTCAGAATCCTTCTACCAGTGTGCTCCAGATAGCCACTCCCGGTTGTCAGTTCTTGGTGGTAATTGAGATATAACCTGTTTACTCTTGCTGCCCTGGAGAATAACCGGAGACAAGACCCCATGGGTGGTTTAAGAAATCTAGTTGGCAAGAGTCAGACCAGTTCCCACACAGCCCCATGGTGGAAAGTATCACTGACCTGGTTGGACCAACACTGTTCTTTTCACAGGCCGCAACTTTCCAGAGGTGGCTACACCATGGAGAATCCCTTCTTCCTCACAGCTTCCCTTCAAATGCTGGCTTTGTAGAGGTCATTAGGTAAAAAACCAGGGAAAGGTTCTTCATGCTCATTCTTGCTCAAAGGTTCTTCAGCAAGGTCTTTCCTCAGAGGCCCTGGGACACCACTATGTTGCCACTGAAGTCATCAGCCAAGCCTTGTCCCTCTCTGGTATGCTTCCTGCTGTCCTCAGGCCATGGCTGTCCCTGGGATCTTGGAGTGGGATGTGGCACAGGAAGAAAGTGACGCAGAAATCCATTCTCTAGACCATTCACCACCATTACCACACATTCAGCTATTCTTTTTAATCATGCTTTTATTCTTTCATAAGGAAGAGGTGCACTTGTTTGTATCCATCCCAAGAAATTTCCTATGTCCTCTACTGCTGCATTAGGCTTTTCATAGACAAGAAAATGTCTATCTGTCCTTTCACGATGCTATCTCATATCTCTTTGGGTGACTTTCTGGAAATGGGGAGACTGAGTAGACACAGAGGCAGATGCCTGTCTCAGAGTTGAAAGAGCGACTGGAGACAGAAACAGCAGTTTTGACTTGAGTTGTGAACGAAGAATGTTTTCCTTCCCTGACCTATTTTCTGTCAATCTCCAGTTTGACCTATTTATGGAGATCGGATAATTAGAGCAGCAGAGGGCGCTGCAAGGTCAAAAACAAAGCAGCCCATCTCAAAGGAAACCGGGAGCTAAGTCCCTTTTATGAGTAATAGGAGTGATCAAGAACCAAACTGTGTGACCAAGATGGCTTTGTTTACTGAATCTCTTGGCCCCCACTTAGTCTGAGGATCCCTGTTGAGAGGAAGTTTCAGGCCAGAGAGAGGTGGGTGGGTGGATGGGTGTCCTGGGGAGCTACACAGGCTGCAGATACGCATCAGCAGGTTTAAGGGAGATAGGGTGGAGACGCTCAGAGGCAATACTTCTTTGGTGGGTCCCTAAATCTTGAGACTGTCTTCTATTCTTAAACTTTGGGGTTACTTGGTCATACATTGTGGTCTCTCATGAACAAGCCAGTTACAACCTTTGGAAGACAAAAGAACAGCAGGCAAGAAAGCATATTTTGCTTGTTTCTCATTCTCTTAGGGGTTTGGGGGAGAGCACAGCTGTCTCAGATCTCAGGGGAGCACAGAGCTCTAGGACATGGTTGCAGTACTTGTAACAAATTAAAGGCATTAGTCTTTTTTTTTTTTTTTTTTTTTTAACCATTGATTGGTACAACCTATCTTTTGCTAAGTTTTAAAACTTTAAATTTTAGATTTACACAGCATCTTTTTTCTGAACATCTTTGATGAGAATAACGCTCGTAGGAACTGTATTCATCTGTCTGTTTAATAAAAACGATAATAGTAACATCAATACTTGATATTCATAGATCATTTATTTGCTAATAGTCCTGTGCAAAAGTTATTATTATCTCCATTTTACAGGTGGAGAAATTGAGGCTTGGAGGGATATGTCATGTTTAGGGTCACATAGAAAGTAAATGTTGGAACTGCTATGAACCTGGGCAGCTGGCTCCGGAAGCCGAATCTTAGCCACGATACTGTGCTCCTGTCCTGAGAAGGGCCCTTCCTGAAGGGACGCCTGTCAAGGAGCATTGGGAGGACACCTGGGCAGGAGAGTCATGGTTATGGCATTCCAAGCAGGGCTCAGTGTCTGAACTTTCTGTGTGAAGCATTAGCAGCGAGGATGTGTCTGTGAATGTCCACAAAGTCCACTTCTCTGTGCTTGGGTGTGGTCAGATGGAGCTGGAGTTGGGTAGTTGAAAGAGGAGGTACAGTTCAACTTGAATCCTGCTGTGGTCTAGATCAGGAAGGGTGCACTCAGCTCTCAAATAAATACCAAGCCTGGATAACACCTTTAGAGCAGGGACAGACATCAGGACACTATGGGTGGGAGAGTGAGTAGAGTCTATGGGCTTGGGAGATCCACAGGCTCTGACATTAACTTCCTCCAGCAGGGGCTGGGGTGCCTGTGGACAGGACCCCTGCCAGAAGGTGGCGGTGCAGGACATTGAATCTTAAACCTTCTTCTCCCACATCCAGGGGCCCTGGGGATGTTCACGGTGGAGCTTTGGCCTGCCTGGTGTTTATTTTCTTTTTCTTCTTCTTTTTTTTTTTTGAGACAGAGCCTGAAGCTGTCGCCCTGGGTACAGTGCTGTGCCATCACAGCTCACAGCAACCTCCAACTCCTGGGCTCAAGTGATTCTCCTGCCTCCGCCTCCCAAGTAGCTGGGACTACAGGCGCCTGCCACAATGCCCAGCTATTTTTTGGTTGCAGCCGTCTTTGGCAGGCCTGGGCTGGATTTGAACCCACCAGCTTAGTTGTTTATGGCTGGCACCTTAGTCGCTTGAGCCACAGGCACTGAGCCCTGGTGCTTATTTTCAATAGTCTCCATGACTTAGGGTTGCCAGATAAAATACAGAATGCTCAGTGAAATTTGAATTTCAGGTAAATAATAAATACTTAAAGTATAAACATGTTCCAAATCTGGTATGTACCAGGTTCCTGTATTATTAAAATTTATTATTGTTGTTTATTTCAGATACACATTTTACTGGGTACCTTTTATTTTTATGTGTTAAATCTGGCAACCTTATCTGTGTCAATGGTGAGTTTTTAAGTGGAGAAAGATGCATTCCTTTATTGCACAAATATTTATTAATTGTGATGTGGCAGACAGTCACGTAGGGGCTGGGGACCTATCAGTGAAAAGTTCTCGCCCTCATGGAGCTTATGTTACGGGGTGTGGGAGGGTTGCATGGGAGAGACAATGAACGTGTATAAATCTGACGATTTCAGATGGGGACATGAAAGAAAATAAGAGCAGAGATGTAATTGAGAGTGGTTATGGGTAGGTTGGTGACTAATTTAGTTAGAGTGCCCAGGGAAAGCTCTTTGAGTTGAGATTTGTGAAAAACTGTGTCCAGAATTTTAGGCAGTTAGTAAAGGGAGGCACTGGGACCTAAGAAGGTGGCCACTTTGCCAGAGAGAGAGCAAACGAGGAACAGCTGTCGGGGGAGGCAGGGGCCAGATGACTTGCAGGGGGTTACAGGCCTCGGAAGGAGGTGGTATTGGGTGATTTACATTGTGTGAAGACCTGGAGGATGGACTGTCCAGGGACAAAGCAGGAGCAAGGGGGTCAGTTAGGGGGTTAAAGCAGTGGTCCCAGCTGGAGGTGATGGTTTTTGGGAGGAGCTAGGATAGGCAGCCGATGGACTGGAGATACATTCTCACATAGAACTGACAAGTCTTGTTGCTGACCTAGGTGCAGAGGATTGCCCGGAAACACTCCTGGGTTTTGGGAAGTCAGTGGGTTGTACTCTGTTTTTGGTAACAGTGCTTCCCAACTGTTGTCATGTCATAGCTTATGTGGAAAACCATATTTGTATGGCTTGTGGCTGGAAGGGGTTCTGGCTTAGAGGTTCCAGCCACCCAAGGGACCCTTGGCCACTCTCAGTGCTATCTTGGCAAGCTTATAACCCACTCACGGTAGTTTACCCACTGAGAAGCTCAGCTGCAGGGGAGGATTTCCCAGCTAGAGCCAAGCGCGTGTTGCAGCAGGCCCAGTGAGAGGTGGAAAGTCGTGCTGTTGAAGTGCAAAAAGTACTTTCAGGGTCAGGGAACTCCCTTAAGCAACTGAAATAAAATATTTCCAGAATTCAAGTCTAGGATGGATTTGAGAACCAATCTCCTCCTTACACAGAGGAGTAAGGGACTTGTCTAAGGGGCTCATTCATTTACCTCCTTTACCGAGTACACCAAAGTGCATGGAGCTGGACCCAGCACCGTGAGAGGACTGGCACACCAGTCAGCACCAGACCATATAGAAATGGAGAGTAAACGATGTTTATCGCATTGGAGAGCCAAGAATGCCGTCCTTTCTCTCCTTTCTCTCCTTCCCTCCCTCTTTTCCTTCCTTCCATTCTGCCCCCCTCCCTTGCTTCCTTTTCCTTCTCTCTCTTTTTTTTTAATGCAATTCTTTTTCATTGTCAAAAGCATGAATTAGTTCAAGATCGATTGAGGCCCAAGATCACAATAACAACGGCTTCCTTGGCTGGGGGCATCTGCTCAGGGGCCACAGCCTATTCAGTCATTTGACAGCCTGGGCCCCCGTCTCCCCTCACTTCCCTCCCACCAGAAGCCCTAGGATGGTCTCACAGACTTCTCGGACCCTGTTTTGTTGTATATCCTCTGCACCGATAAGAAAAGAAGGCAGATGACTCTTATGCAGGCTTTCACCTTCTGTTTCTGTGTAAGGCGATGCGTTTATTTACATTCCTCCTTCCTCCTGCTCTGTACCTGGTTGGTTACTTTTTCCTTCTCCCTGATGTTGGGAGGCTGGGCCTCTGTCCCCCTGTCTTGGCTTTACAGTTATCTCTGCCTTGGGTTTTATTTCTATGTCCTTCTGCCCCTGTTCTTTGAGGTCTTCTAGGCTGGGCACGTGCTGGAACCTGTGCCTGGGGAGTGTGGAATTCACTATTTTCTCATTTCTCTTCTTCACAGACAAGGGCGTGCTGTGTATTGAAGTGACTTTGGGCCAGATGGCAGCGAGTGGCAGTGAGGTGACACTGTGCTGCACTTAACAACATTGGATTCTCAAATCCAGATTTATTCTGGTTCCAAATAAGGCCGGACTGTTCCTTTCAGTTTATCCTTTCCGAGGATGCTACCAGGTCTCCAGATACAGATTTTACTCAGGGTTCGTTTTCTGTGATGCACAGTCAGACCCAGAAAGCCTTCTACTTGGTGATCTCCCAGTAAGAACCAAAGACAGTGACACTAATGTGACTCTGCCATAGTGTCATGGGTGTCTAGGAGGTCTGCACACAAACCCCTGGGCTGGGCTCCACTGAGGTGCCTCTCAGGGCAGGTCATATCCCAGACCTGGCGTCCATTTTGTGTTCCAGCCTGGCCTTAAGAGGTGTCCTGAATAATGAAAGGCCTGGTCACATCCAGGGGCGCTTCAGAGGAGCAGAAGATTGCCCCACTTCCGGCTTAGTGGAACCGCACCACCTGAGTGAATCATGGTAGGCAAATCAAAGCCATGTGTCTGAGGGGCACTGACCTTTTGTTGTCATGGCCAGGGCATACCAGGCACTGAGTGTGGCTGGACAGATCTGTGCTGCGTTGGCTGAGAGGGTTTCAGACGGTGCGGGTGAGGGGTCCGCCTGAGGAGAACCATCAGCAGTGTCCATGTTTTAGTCTCCATCATTACTTATTCATTACTGAGACACGATCTGTTTTCCTTCTAGGAATCAATTTGGACACAAAGTTATTTACTTAAAAGTTTCCCCAGTTTGCCTTTCACATCTTCTTAGACCCAGCCAGCTTGTTTCTCCCTGCTGCTCTTTGATGTCTCCCTTTTACTGTAATTGGAGAACATTTTTCTTTCACTGCAGAGCACTGAGCACTCCTAGAAAGTTGTCTGTGAATCCCAGAATCCCAGCGTCCATGTCCCTGAGTCTGGAGCTCAGTGGTGTCTCCAGTAGAGAGACCCTCTCTGGGGAACACCCAGGCTGTGTTGTTGCATGCACCCTCAGCCCCTTTCTCCGTACTTCTGTGGAATTCTCTGCCTCAGTAGCACTGTTAGAGCTGTTAGACACAATCTTAGAAATGGAAGAGGCCTTACAAACTATTTTATAGAAAATATGCTACAACCCCGAGGAGTAGGGGCATTCCCAGGGTCTCACAGCTGGCTAAAACAGAGCCAGGGATGTGGCACTGCATTGCAGGGCTCTCCTGTGGCTGCACTTGAGGCCTTGTCATAGGCAGTGTGGGCAGCAGGGTGTCCGCACTTCGGAGATGGGTGAAGAGTAGCCGTGATATGGAGCCATGGAAAGAACGTGAGGGAGCCAAAGGCCTTGGGCAAGTGGCTTGGGCCCCTGGAGCCCCTGTTCTGCCTGGGTGTGTGACATGTCCATCACACTGTCCACATGCATGGGTGTCCACATGTATGGGTGTGTCACATATCTGTCACACTGTCCACATGCATGAACCCTGAATTGGAAGGCATCCATAGTCCTCCCTGGCTCTAGCCTTAGATCTTTTCGGAAGGTTCATTTTGATGGAAGATATTCATGACGATATGCTAGATATTTCTTTTGTGTCTGGCGAAGTGGGCCAGAGAGTGGCTCATTTATGTTTTAAATATAGGACAGTCCTGGTGTTCAGACTGACACCTTGACCACATTTAAGGGGTGTGGAATGCTCT
The DNA here is from genome assembly GCA_963574355.1 of Loris lydekkerianus. NCBI lineage: Eukaryota > Metazoa > Chordata > Mammalia > Primates > Lorisidae > Loris > Loris lydekkerianus. Next base: position 111,378 of record CAUYPK010020748.1, on the reverse strand, counting down.
CATAGCAGGGACTTTGCAGTAACGGTTTTATTATAATTTTATGACTTTTTCGTTCTTTAAAAATTTTTTAATAGATTTGGGGGTACAAGCTGATTTCTGGTGCACATTTGTATTGTACAGTGGTGGAATCTGGGTTTTGGGTGCAACTGTCACCCAAGTCAGGTACGTTGTCCACACAGGCAACTTCTCATCCCTCTCCCTCCTGCCTGTGAGTCTCCAATATCCAGCACACGGACATCTGTGGGACTGGCAGTCTTGAGACCTGGGTTCTGCCCCAAGCAATATCCCTACCTTACGGAATGACTTTGGACAGATGTATACTTTTTATTTTTGTGTAGAGGGGAGGAAGTGCTTTTTTTTCATCTGAAATGAGAAAGTGATCTTTTCATTCCTAGCAACTGCAGGGAAACATCCTAATGTTACACAAGGTAACCGAGGTGACTGTTTCAGAAATAGACATTCTTCCCACATACAAGATGAAGTTGTGGGGAGTCTTTTGATTGTTGATCCTTGGATGGACCTGGCTTATCCAGCTAGATTGCCCCTAACCCACTGACTCTCGGGGTGCTGGCTTGCTTTCTTTTGCTGGGCTGTGAAGACGTGCTGTGGGAGCTTGCAGTGCGTGATGGCAAGGGGGTTTGGGGGTGATGTTTGCTCTGTCACTTGTAACCTCATACACCCCCACTTGACATCGCACATAGGCGCTGAGGAAGCCGCAGTAATGTGTTGCTAGGGTGTTTGCTGCTCCCTGAGTGGGTGCACCTGGGAAAGCTGTGGCTTTCCTGAGGAGGGGGCCGTGACGCTTGTCCGGGCCTCTGCTGTTGTTCTTGGTCTGGCAGCAGCAGCCACAGGAAACCCAGGGCTGGGTCCCCAAGGCAGGGGGTCTGTAGGTTTGGGGCACAGGAAGCTGTGGTGTGACCTATAAGCTCCATTTGGCTTTCAGCTGACTAATAGTGAGTTTGCAGGGCGGACTTTCCCCCTGCAGTGGTCAACAATGAACCAAGCCAGAGCTGAGGTGTATACAGTGCAGTTTAATAAATGCAACAGAGATGGGGGCTGGGAAGAAAGGCAGAAAACCATCAACACCAAAGCCAGGCAAAAGAATCACTGTCCACTGATCTCCAACTCCCCTTACATGGACTGGCAGGCAAAAGACAGTCAAAAGATTATTTTATAAGGAATGATAGAGATTTCTTTACTATCCCTCTCTTCCAAAACACTTGCTTGAAAGCAGGACCCAGAGGGAATCAATTCATATATGTTAAATTAATTAACAGAAAAAAGTACCTATCTCATTCTGATCTTTGCTAATAGATTGGAGAGTGTTGAGATGAGACTTTAGAAACCCCATTGCCTGCTCAAAGGGTATTAGGAACGTCAAATGTACATTGCTTGTCAAGTATTAGGAAATACAGAAAGTGCTGAAACTTTATCCCCCTCTCTCACCATGCAAAATTTCTAGTGTGGCTGCTGAAGTGAATCTAGAGCAGTGGTTCTCAACTTGTGGGTCGTGATCCACAGGAACTGTATTAAAGGGCCGCAGCCTTAGGAAGGTTGAGACCCACAGATCTAGAGGGTAGGAAAAGCCACAAGGAGGATGAATTAGAAAGATGCTGATTTGGGGCAAATCTTGACAAGTTAAGTAGAGATGTCCACGTTTAGGTAAAAGGACACCTGCTCTTCCTCCCCTGGGTCCTTTTTTCTTCATGAAGGATGGAGCTGGGAACTTGTTGGTTCCCTCTTTCTGCTTCTGAACATAAAGAAAGTCAACAGGAATGAAATGTCATTTTCAATGTATATCAGTTGTAGGAGAAAAAAATGAGTCCTACATCCATTAATTTCCTCTATCCTTTATAAAGCAACAAACAAAGCACTTAGGACCATACGCCTCCACTCTCCAGACTTTCAGGATGAGCTGGATTTGTCTCCTTCAAAGAGAAACTTGTTTTTCTAGCAGCTGTTTAAACAAGGCTGTGGCAGGTCAGCTGGAATCACCTGGAAGTGAGAAGCCCAGGAGCAAGCATCTTTGTAAACTCTTGGTTTCCTTCAGGGAGTGTAGCCTCCTTGTGCCCATCAGCCTGCAAATGAAGAAAGTATAGAGTCATAGGCTGCCAGTGCTGGAGGGAATCGTAGGGGGTGTGTAGTCTGAGAGTGGCCAGTACCTGCTCTGCTGAGGCATTGCAGACATCACTAATCTCTCGTGACGTGCTGCCCTTCCACATATGGCAATAGTTTACCTGGTTGAGCCATCAATGTTGGCATAAGTCATGAAACCCATCAGATCTCTTTTAATCATTTTGATTTATTTTTATTTTTAAATTCACCTGTTTTAATTTCATTTGTAATTGAATGTTTAATATGAACATTTTTTGAGGACATGGGATTGGCCAGACAATGTGCTTGCTAGGCATGGAATATAATGACAGTTGGAAATATTTCCTGCTTTTCTGCCACTGGAGACAAGATTGCAAACAAATATTAAAGAATTACAGGTGTTATCACACATTTATATAAAAGGTACGATAAAGGGAAAGGAGAGATGATAATTTTTATATTTTCTTCTTTAATATGCGAGGTTCCCTAAACAGCTTTCTCTAAGAAAAAAAATCTTGTGGTAGAAGATAAAGAAGGCTGCAAGGGGGAGTGTGAAGTTGAGGGATAACAGTAAGGATTAAAGATTAGTAAACACAGCTAGGCAATATTTCAGTTTAACGTAATGAGTGATTTTGTCCCCTAAATTTCTTTGTAGAAGTTAAAGTGCCCCAGCTAAATGTTTTCTATTAGTTCAATATGAGATCCCCATGGTGGCATTTGCTGAATTTTCCTGTTTTGGAAGACCACATTTAAATGCTGTCTAAGGATGTGAACATTCATAAAGTTCTGTTCTCTGTATACATTTAAGACCCAATCAAAGTAGACGCTAGTCATTTTTAACCCCTTTGTCTTAATGATGCAAAACCCCCGGTCCATGGAGGTGACACAACCTGGCTAAGGGAACCCAGTGAGTTAGTGACAAAGTAAGGACTAAAACCCACACGTTGTGTCCATGGGACTGTCAGTAAGATCACACGTGGGCTGGACACCCATGTGGGAAGGACTGGGTATGTTTACAGCCTGGGTCAGATCAGTCCAACACTCTAAGTCTGAGGTTGTACCTAGAACGGGAGCTGGGGCTGATAAGTATTTGGAGTACTGGAGAAGGAGTAAGGGGGACATGTTTCACGGGAAAACTTAGGCCTTGTACGAATTTCAAGCACAAGATCACCTGGAAAGAGGAATACAAGGATCAAGCAAATAATGTCTCGGCCCCAACTTTGTGCACATCCTGAGTGCATCCAGCTAGCAGTGGGGTGTTCACTACTAAGAGGGGCTGTAGGTTCATCCCAAATAGGCTGGCCCAATGACAAAAGAGCAGGAGCTGGGATTCCTTTTATCAGGGCAAAGATGGGTTCTGCTTGCTCCCTTGAATATTTTTCAGGTGAAGCTTTACATGAGGCTTTGCAAATAACCCATGGCCTCTTGGCCAAATAAACAAAATAGCAGTTCAAGAAGACTAATTCTTCTCCTTATTTAGCTTCAATTTTCTCTCTGGGATGGGGATGGGGGTTATTGGCTGGTATATTAGAGAAACAGTGCATTCTACTTCCTAATAGGTTTCTGGCTTAAAATGAAAGGATAGCAGGAGATAGGATATTGTTAGGCTGAGTATCTGAGATAGGTCACGTTATCAGTTCTGAATTTGTCTTTATTTTCCCTCCCCAGTGATTCTTGGTTTCTTAGAATGTCCAAACCTCTTTCCCCCTGTGCAGTGTAGTTTGGGTGGAGGTGGGAATAAGCAATGGCTAATTCTTACCTTAAAGGAGAAACAACTTAGCAGTCAGGAGAAAATTGACGGCAACACTCTTGGCAAACAGCATTCGTAGCCCCAGCACAGTGAGGGACAGCATGTTCACTTTCTCGGCACGAACTGTGGCTAAACAAGAGTGAAGAGCGTGGCTTCAGGGAGAGATGCAATTCCCTCCCTCAAACTGGGCTCAGAACATGGACACCAGTCTGCCCCAGATCTGTGGTCTCACTGGCCTGCAAGCCCAGTGTGGTACCTCCAGGCTGGTGGTCACCCCCAGCCAGGCAAGCTTTGGAAGGCTGTGCTGACAGCCAGGCAAGCTCCAGGGGGGCTTTGGGGGAGTCAGAGGCTTGAGAGAACTCACTGGGCTCAGTGTGGTTTCTGTTTTCTTTTAAAATCTTACACTTTTTGACCCTAGTTGACAATTACAGGTTTTGCTTTAACTCTTAATTCTGAAGCTTGCCTGGCGATTTGAACTAACCTTTGGGTTTATGGCAGCTCTCTGAAGTTTGCTCTGTCTTTTGAGGATCTGCATTTTGAGGGTCTGCCGTTGGAGGCTCTGTCTTTCCAGGTTCTGTTGGTTTTTGATTATCTGGAACAAACCTCAGGCGTCAGGGATACATTAGCACCTACTGGGGCTCAAAGGACTGTAGGGTTTTAAAACTGGGGGAGACTTTAAATAAGTAAACTGAAGACCAGAGGGTGTGACCTGGTTAAGGTCCAACAGCTATTGACACACTATTGACACAACCAACGTGCTTCCCATTCTGGGCTTTTTTCATTGCACCATGAGGCCAACATCTAGGCATGCTTCTAATATCTAGGAAGAATGAAAATTCTTAACCCCATGATGGGCTGGGCTGCCCTTTGTTTGGAATTTAGCACTGCATCACTGCACATGGGCTTTTGACTCCAGAGTCTAGTAGTAGGACAGTTGCTCATATGAAAGAGGCAGTGGCTGGAAGGAGGAGAGATGGGAATGAAACGAGACTGGCTTGTCTTAGATTCCAGTTGAGGGATGCAGAGGTTTTCCTTCCCAGTCCTTGGAAGGCTATGGTTGGGCCTAAGTCTATTTCCAGTATGATGCCACATTGAAAAGTATCTTTCCAGAGCTTACATCTCTAACTTGCCTTTCCCCTAATTTTTGTTCCCCATAATATCCACCCCTTAAGACCAGATATGACTCACCTGAAGACTTTGTCTTCAATTCAAAGTCTGTGGAGTGCACAGTTTCCCTGTTGTGCTCAACTGAACATGTCACTGAATTTGGATCTTCATACTGACCAAGCTTGACAGCACTGTACTTCTTACTGGGAGAGATGACAATAGCAGGGTCAAATTCTTTTATCTTCTTGGATGATTTGAGAGTTATATTCACATTCTTGGGGTAGAAGTCCTTCACCAGGCAAGCGACATTTGTCCCATTTTTCATGACAAAAACAGATGGTTTGGTAGGAGCCTGATACTCTGTAAATATAATAAACTCATTTTATGAAATGATTTATCTACAACTTTGTGGGAGTTAAACAGTAGGGATTATGCCAGTTACGCTGGGGCCAAACACTACACTCCAGACCTCCACATATCCTGTGAGTGACCTGGGCTTGGGAGCACCTCATGAAAGGATGGCCAAGGGGACCGGACAGGAAAGGCAGTCAGTTTGGCTTCTAGTTAAGAGCTGCTAAGAGAGATATGGAAGCAGAGATGGAAAGTAATGACTGTAAAGAAGTTTCTGGATCATCTGGGTTTCAATTATGTATGTTTTATTGATCAATCCTCTGGACAATTAAGGTCAGGTTGAGTATCTGTCTGCCCTAGTGGGTTATTTTAAATGAATGGGCCCTTGGAAGGACAACAGGGCAAGTGCTCATGCTTAGCATTATGTCAGTTAAAGAATCGAGGGTCTGAGAAAAACTGCATAATTGGTCCAAATGCTCCGAGGATGGGGGTGTTTGGGTCACTGCAGGGGTCTTCCATGTTTTATGGACTGAAAGGGATCTGTCAAAGTTAAATGGAATGTCTTTGCCTTTAGGTGAATACTTACTCTTCTGTAAGGGACTGACTACCAGAGTTTCCCTTGAGTCTTTGATCAGAGAATAAAAACTGTCACTCTCAAGGAGTCCTTATAGACAGAAAATGAGTAGAAGCCCTTTTCTTCTTGTTTTATTCTAAGAGGAGCTATGGAATGTTGGCTCAGTAACTGGGTCTCCTTCTGGTGTCCTCTTCCTTCATGCCTCGCCTTGGGCTGTCATCTATCTGCTACTCTGTAAATGCATTTGTTTTTTTTTTTGTTTGTCTCAAAACCAAAAGTCTTGAAACTTCATTGAAGTTTTTTGAACTGTGATTAAATTTTGTGTCCATGGAGATTTGGATTCTTATGATCTCTTCAGATGACTGCTAAATTAGGAAAGACCATCAATCTGTAAAGGGAAATTGGATATATTTCCAATCCTCAACTTAATTGCTGATTTTTTATATTCATTTTTCCCATAAATATGGCTCTTAGGATTGAAAACTTAGGTGAGTTTGGCTTCTTGGCATCAAATGAAAAATACGTTGAATTCCAGTGTACATTTTATCTACTGTGGTCTACAATCAGGATCTTAGGTATTGCTGAACAAATAGTTGGTAATGAATGTGTAAATGGAAAACAAGTAATTTTTCTAGTGCTTTACCATGAATCTGGATTTGGGCTTCAGCTATACAGTTCACAGTAGTAGAGCTACAACAAACTCAACTGGTCGTATCTGGTTGAGAGGGAGTGATTGCTAGTCAGGAAGTTCCTGCCGATCACCTCTCAGTAAATGGCTAATCAGGGCTTTCCTAGGAAATCAGCTGTTCGGAGCAGCCCCATCATCACTGCCAGCGTAGTTCTCCATCTTTTCTCTGCTGAGAAGCACAGCTGAAACGCTAATTTTGTTCCAGTCACTCAGGGCAGAAAACTTGTTCCTTATAATCTGGTTCCTTGTATCTTCCGATCTAGATAAGAGAGAGGACTGGGAATTTTTCAAAGGGCTTTCCTGGAACCTGCTTTCAACCTGCGTGAGAAAACCTTCATTGTTGTGTTTCCTCGAATAGCTGAAGCCACTGATAACAGAAACAGTTAACCCTAGTAAGGGCTGGAAACCACATGTGTTGCTCATTCACCTTCTTTCAGAACTGCTACATTTCTAGTTCACTATCCTGACTTTGGTCTGAGATGTATTCTGGTTGACTTTTAAGGGAATTATGAGCTAGAAGGGAAACTTGTCCATTTAAAAAAACAACAACACTTGTTTATTTAAGCATATGACTTAATCCTAGTCTGATTTAGTTCGACAATTAAGGCTTGCTGGGAATTCAAAACCTGAATTCATGAGACAATTGTCAATGATCACTTTGGGTTGGGGAGATGTGATTTGAATAAGTTAAACACTGGTGAAGAAATTGAACCTTAAGAAAGTCATGCACTTATGATACTGACCTCTGAATCTATTAGCATTTCAGATGGAGCGTAATGCCTTGATTTGGGAAAACCATTTTCTCAGACTATCTTTCTAAGTTAAAGTCTATATGTTCAAAACAATTGTTTGAAGGGAAGGTTCTTTTTTTCTTTTCATTTTAGTAACCTAACAGATTAATTAAACTTTTATCTGATTAATTAAAACTTTTTTAAAAAATGGAATGCACTCAAAGTAGTTGTCTGACCATTTTATATTTGGCTTAAACCAAAATTTAAAGTTGTATAAAATTGTAGTTCAAAATTTAAATAAAAACTTAATGGTTTATCTTTTGAGGATTTGCCAAGTGTAATTACATTGCAACATGTGTTTCAAGTGCTATTTGTTTGGACCATTGTTTTATTTTCGGACTTTCTCTTTTCATGATTACCAATACAATGCTCATGTATATACTGGTAGATAATACAAAAAGAAATGTATACCCTTCCTGAACAGGCTTTCTTAATTTATAAACTTAGAAATCATCTATGTTTTAGATTCACAGTCCCTAAGAATGGCAACATCTATAATAAATGTTACCCCGAATTTCAAGATTTTCTGCCAATATGGGATTTAATTTAAAACTAGAAAGAAAAGTTGGCTGTACCTGATTACTCTGACCAGGCTAACAACCTCTCTCCAGAATCTTCCAAGCTGCAAGGTATTTGCTTTCAGTTTGCAATGAGGCATGCTCAAGTTAGCCAAAGGGATAGGAAGGCTGAAGCAGTCCCCTGAGGGCCACAGCGGCCCTGCCATCGTCTCTCCCTACACCTAAATGCTCTAATTCTTAGTGTAATTCTTCTAGATTTCCTTGTGTTTTCTGGGCTGCTCTGAAGAGTTTAGAAATAATTGGAAACTATAGTTTTAATATACAGTATATATATTTAAAATTAGAGGTAGTCACAGAACTATAGCAGTGATTCAGTCTAGCCTTTTTACTCTGGCTCACTGCTTGTCTGTGCTACTCCATCTCCTAGTTATAATGTCATCTGCTCGTTATAATTTGTAAAGCAAACTGGATGGCAGCCCCAGTCCCAGGACTCAAATTATCTCTAGAAATATAGGAAAAAGATCAACTCACGGGGCTCCACGAAGAGTTTGGTGCCAGTACCAAAAAACATCTGTCTGGTGGCCCAGGAGCACATTGCAACACTATCAGACGGGTAACCAGCCTGGGGCTGGGCCTGGGGCCTGGGCTGGAACATCTGTGCTCTGCCTCACTAGCTGCACGTCTCAGCTCGGAGAGCCTACAGAACTACAAAGCTGGCCTTGATGAGACCAGGAGGCTGAGTGCACAAAGTCTCAGTTCCCTTTGAAGCTAATGATAGTTAAACTTCTGGGAGAGAGATGAAGTCCCCATCCAAGCTGGGACAGGGAAGAGACAGAGCAAGAAAAGAGGGTGATAGTTGACTGATTGCTGCCTTCAAGATGGAAAATTTAACTGCCTGTTTATTGGAAAGGGCCTTCCAAGAAGACCATAGTAGTCCTGGGGGTAGGGATGGGGCACTGACCATTGACATTTCTTACAACAAATGTTAGATTGAGAAAAGGAAGGTTTAGAAACAGGTTCCATTCTCATACTCTGCTTCCCTTCTCTTGGGTCATAAACATAGCTTTCTGATTAGAAACTTAAATTCTCCCATCATTCAGAATCTCACAATAATATGAATCTGCTTTCTAATTCTCTGAACCCAGTGAAAGGCTTTCTAAGAACCTGAGGATTGAACAAGAAATTGGTTGCCATCGGGGGAGCCCAGTGGTGCTGTGTGTCATGGCTGTGGGTCAGAGAAGCCAGGGCTTGCTTTGGATTGCTTATTTTTGTTTTATAATTTCTCCTGACTCTGGATCCAGATACAAGTCTCAGGAGTATATAGCAATCATGTGAAATAGAACTTAAAGACCACATGAATTACTCTGTCTCATCACCAAAAATCAAGGGCTTAGGGCTAGAACCAGGCAAAAGAGAATGACAGTTGGGCAGGCCCATTATTCACTGTTAAAACCCTAAAGACTGGGCGCTTGATTGAAAATTCTCACTTCCTACCTGAGCTTCACATCATCATATTACATTCCCTCACTGCAGGAGAAGCAGATCAGAGAGGCAAGTGGAGTGTCATCGGGGAGCATGGTCAGCGTCCTGGCAGAAGGGCTAAGCATCGGTCTCATCAATTTCCTTCTTCCCTAAGACTCCCAAAGGCACAGTCTCAAAGATTTGATTCTAACAGTGGAGATAATTCGAAATTTCAAGTGGAAATGATTTAAAGGGGAAAATGAAACACAATACTTTCTGCTCAGATGCAATTTGCTAAACATCAATCAGACTGCAATCAGCTATAACAAGATTGTTTCCTTCCTTTTCATTGCTCTAGTCTCTCTCCCTTCAAAGATAAGGAAACTCACCAAATCCCACTATTTCCCTGGAAGCAACAGGAAATGAAGGACCCTTATAAGTTTATATAATCCTCTGATAGGCAGAGACCATGTTGACAGTACCAGTCACTTACAGGACCATGATGTAGCCTCCCCACATCCATTTACCTTTCCCCACTTCCTTATATCTTCTCAATTAACAAAATAAAAATCTATCCATGTAAGAGGTAATGCCTGCCCCATTGGAGTTGGCATTTTGGAAAGTGTCTGACAGACTATTGTTCTCTGCACTGGTCCCAGTGATTGCCAGTTAGCAATTACCCAAACTACCTGAATATAGGCCCTGGATTTCCAAATAGTGGGACAGGCCAAGGAGACATTGTCTCCAGGAGAGCACCATAATTTCTCTACCATCCTGAAGTTGGGGCTGTGTTTCTACATTGGATAAGGGCTCCTGAATTCTTGTGTTGAGTCCCCAGGCTCAGGGTTAACAAGGAAAATGAGCTTATAACTGCTCTCAGTAGACTGAGGCTAGGATGAGCCTTTGGGGACCATTTAGTCTGAGCCAGTCATGTTTGTTTAAGTCAAGTTCTTAGAAAAAATTGAGAAGGGTTATATTGGCTTCTGAAAGAGACAGAGCGAGAGAGAGAGAGAGAGAGAGAGCGCTTTATTTATCTTCTTTTATAATATTTTTCTTCTTTCTACCTCTCCCTCTTCCTACACAGTGACCATGACTTTTTCTTTTCTTTCTCTCATCTGCATCTGCAGCTTGCCTTTTCCCTGGTCTCAGGAGACCAGAACCAGAAGTTTTACTAGGGCTTTCTTAGGTAGCTGTAAGAGACTTATCAATACCAAGTCTCAGAACAGTTTCTAAGCATGTACAGAATACTTTCTTAAGAGAAATTAATGCATCTGCCCTCAAATTTTACCCCTGCTCTTCGCAACATTGAATTTCCAATTTAGAACCAACTGACCTCCTCAAAAACTCTGCTCATTCAGGACAAAGCTACAACAACTCCAAGAAAATATACACACGTTGACCTATAGTAAAAGACACAACTTACTTGGTTCCACAATGAGTTGAGTGCTGTTTCCAAAGAAGAGCTGTGCTGTCAAAGCACCACCCCAGACATCACTACAAAAATCTTGCCACTTGTTCCTCCTATCAGACTAGTTCATCTGTTTGGAAGGGGATGGGTAGAGCAGAATGGGTGTAGCTAGAGACAGAGATTTGCAAGGGCTTCTGAGATCTGAACATAATTACATTTTGGAAGATTTTTGATGTCTGTTATCTTCTGAGTGTTGGCATTTAGGAAAGTCAGCAGGTTTTCTGCTATTATCTCCTCATTCTGCCATCTCTTTTTACCCCCAGATCTTGCTTTGGGATCATATGTTCATAGGGAGAAAGGAATCATTTTGGTTTTGTTGAGAATTGCCAAATGGCCAACTCTAAGGCTCAATTAAATAAATCACAACAGGACTGTGTTCTCAGTGAGGGGTGGAAAGACACGAAGGTTGTTGTAAGAACCACTGATGCAAAAGACCTGGGATCTTCTCAGAGGATCAGAATAACCATAGCTGCTCACCATTTGTATAAGTGCGTTTCTACTTAACATCCTTTCCCTTCCACAAACATGATTGTAATAAACCCTATGAGGTGATATTACATCCATGTTACAGATGAAGTCACTGAAGCTAAAAGTGGTTAACTGAGTGGCTGAACCAGGCCTCTCTCTCAGATCTTTGGACTCCAGTTTCCATCTGTGGAACTAGAGGGATAAAATAGGGTTGAAAGGAACCTCAGTGGTCACTTTCCAAACCCCTGTGGTCACACGAGGGCTAATTAATGGATGCACAGGGACAGTTTTACTTCCTTGACAGCACTTCTTCCCATGAAGTCATAGAATTCTGCCTGAGTCTTAAGATATTTGCACCATTGGATGTTGTTGCTTTTCCTACCAAATCGTCCCTAAGAACCAGTCTGGGGGACAATCAGGATCATCATGTGCTGAGCTGGAAGACATCTTGGAAATCTTTCACTGTAACTACAGGGAAATTAGAGTGCATTGAAGTTAAGTCCCTGAGTTCATCAGAAGGATTAGAACTTGGTCTCTGAACTCTTGGTTTTACGTGCTCCTTGTTCCACCCACCTCCCATCCACTGTTCGGAAATGCTGTAAGCGTGGCCCATCTCTGTGTGTATAGGGTGACTGCACAGGTGTTAAGTAAGCTGTTCTCCAAACTTAGTGAGCAGGAAGACAAGGAACACTCTCTGGGAAAGACAGTGGATCAAGAAGGTTGCCCAAATCACACACCCTCTCCTGGACTTTATCAGAAACTCAGTCCCTCTTCCACAAACCATCCCTACCTAAATTGTCTGCTGGAGGAATTTTTCAACAGTCTGAGAACTGTTTCCCAAGCTGATGATTTAGGAAAATATTTAATAGTGATAATTGCCGAATGTAGTAAGGAGGAAAAGTTACTCATGTGGTTCTACCTCCAGATGGGTTCCTTTGCCAAAGATCAGAGGTTCTACATAGCTGGCAAATCTGATGCAAATTTTCTCTTTACAGTAACCCCAACCCCAGTTGCCAAATCAGGTGGTATCTGTTGGATGGATTTTCTGCCCTTGCTGGTCTAAACTATTTTTTCCTCAGTTTTTGAGGCTGTTCTTCAGGATGGAGCAGGAAATGGCTCCAATGTCAAATAGAAATCCAAGCTTTTGCCCATGTCAGAATTTGACAGAATTTATGCTCCAAAGGAGAGGGAATAAACGTAGACGAGAATGGAGATTTTGGTTTGATTAGGGTTAAAGAGAGGTGGAAAAATCTCTATGAGGTGATATTGTTCGGTTGGTTATAAAGTAGTGGTTCCTAAACTTTGAACTAAAAAGGCCTAGGGGGTTATATGCACCACTTATTCTAGCCTTTTAGGGGAATTCCATTTCATATCCAAGAGCTTTGCATCATTGCCAAGAATCGTGCAACAGCCAGACTTCTTAGTATAAAATAGAATTCGATTCTTCAGCTCATTTTAATAACTATTCATGAATACTAAATTGCAGCAAGCTTTAATGACACACTCACACTTAGAAGACAGTTACATTTGCTCCTATCATATGTAAGAATCAGAGTCTATGAGGTTGTCTGTATGTTACTCATAAGAACCAAAGAGGGAAGATGCATTTTTAGGCCATCTTATCTCCCATAAAGGACTGCAAATCATACGTTGAGAATCACTAACATGAGGGTGGTTCTCACTTGAAGTAGAAAGATATCAGAAGACTCTGTCCCTTACCAAGTGTATAATCTTGGCCAAGTTCTTTAAGCTTTCTGAGCTTTATCTGTCTCCTGTATAAAATCCAGATAATATCTTCTGTATTAATAAGTTGAAAGATTAAGTGAAAGGGTCTACATAAAGCATTCTGTAAACTAGGAAGCCTCAAGGTAATTATTAGAATGTTTTTAAGGGTTAGATTCAGAGAAAATAATTTCTACTTGAAGCAGGGGGGATGTATTACTACCAGGACACCTCTTTGGGGAAAGGGCTGTTGGGAGAGGTTGACAAGGAAGAAGAGAATTTGATTTTTTGTTGTTCTCTGAGTTGAGGAGGGTGATCACTTCTCAGGGTTACGGGTGAGAACTGGAATCCAGTCCTCTCTGTCTTTTCTCTAGGTCATGTGTGACCTCCATTTTATTCTCCAATCTTCCCTTTGAATACAAAAGCAGAAGCCCTTACAGTGGCCTACAAGCCACCCCCCCACCCATCACAACCTGACCTGATGTTTGAGTTCTGTCCCCATCGCCCCCTTGCTGTTCTTCACACACCCCAGGCAGCACTATGGGGAAGCACTGTCCTCCTCTGGCTGCCTCCCCAGATCACTGCTCAAATGCCACCTTTCCCAGGAGGCTTTCTGTGACTTCTCTGTTTAAAACTGCACAGTGCTTCCTCGCACTAGTATTCTTTATTCTCTTTCCCTACTTTGTTTTTCTTCACAGGGCTTAATACCACCTAAAGTACTATATATTTAATTAATTAACTTTTCCTACCATCTGTCTCTTGCCATTAGAAAGTAAGTTCCAACATGGCATGAAGTTTTGTCTATTTTGTTCACGTTGGCACATACAATAGTGCTAGGCATGTGATGAGAGGGTGCAGAGCTGGGACTCAGGGTTGGCTCTGCAGATTCCCAGATTACTTGCATTTCTATTTCCTTTCGCCTTATACCACAGCTGAATTTTCCTCTGATTCATTCATTCCTTTCTGCATTTATTCATTCATGTATTTAGTGCCTTCAACACACTATTTGTAGCTATAGTAAGAAACAACTCAAAATCCTTGCTCCATGAGAGACAGTCAATGAGCACCCACAGTTCCAGGTGGACATGAGCAAGAAAGGAGTCTGCAAAATGACAAGCAATGGTTGGGAAAGGCCTCACCAGAAGTAACATTTGGCATAGACCTGGAGGAGGGGAGGGAGAAAGCTATGTGAGTTCCTTCGAGAAAGTGGTCCCAGGTGGAGGGATCTGCAGGTGCAAGATCTGGGTTCTGGGAGGTGCCCATTGGGGCGGGAGGGAATGCCAGAGATGCTAAGCAAGGGCCAGTGGGTGGGAGAAATGGGAACATCATCTCTTGGAAGTTTGAGCATGTGTTAATGCATCCAGAACTTTGTGATCTCCTCTTTCTTGGAGGAAAGGTGATGCTCTGATCACTCCCTAGACCTTTCTCCAGGGATGTAATGTGAGGGGTGGGTCTCACTGGGCTCCTCCTTGGGAAGAAGAAGCTGTCTTTGCGTAATTGGCTTTGACCTAGGGTGGGTGGGCAGGAGCTCTTTCTCTGTGAAGGAGGTGGTGGGGATGGTGCTGGAAGGGAAGTAGCATAGGTTTTGTTTAAGGTTCAGCTTGGCAAGCTTCTGAATCCTGGGCCAGGCAGGAAAAATTTCTACTTGTGCCCCCATTAAGCTGCAGCCCTGACAGAATGGCTGAGTTCTTAAGAGCACAGATCCCGGAATCAGACAGATGATTCAAATTATGCCTTTGCTAAGCTGCCTGATCTTGGGAGCTCCCCTGAGATTCAGTGTCCTGATCTGTAAAATGCAAGTGATGGTATCTAATTCTACATGATCATTGTGAGAACCGAGCAAAATGACATTCATGGAAATGCCTATTCCTATGGCCTGATAAAGGACAAGCACTCAAACAGTGGTCAGTGATATAATAAGGACATCTAATAAGAGATAGTATTCCATGCAGATGTTGCTGGTGACCAGCACCCTTATCTAAGCCCTGCTATCGCCACTGTCAGAAGCACAAATTTACACAGCAGCACTTTTTCCCACGCTGTTTTGCCCTGTTCTCTGGCTTTGTCTTACAAAGTGAAGTGCTATCTTCTGGTTTACTCTGTTTGGAGGGCTGAAATGTATGATGGGACCTGCACCCATGGGTTTCTATAGACCTGTTCTGTTAGTTTTGTGCTACCTGGGAGCCCTACAAGTAAGAACTTGAAAGAAGCTCCTGAGGAAAGAAAGCATCAAAAGGCTTCTGAAAAGATAAAGGCCCTGGGTTTGCACGGATGCCTCTTTAATCCAATATTAGTTGGCTAAAAAAAGAAGGCACCATTCAAAGACATTCAGGGTCCTGCCCCCTCTAGAAGCCCTTTATATTTTCACTTCAAAGGATGACAGAATGCACCAGGTCAGTGTTTTCCAAACTTCAATTAGTCACATCTTCTTTGAGGTTTTTTTTCTTTTTCTTTTTTTTTTTTTGGGATATCCATCTGTCATAATTTGCTTAATCATTAAAAAAAAATTTACTTAGAATAAAATTAAAAGAAAACTTTAAATTACATGGTTTTGATGATCTAGTTGTACTATTCTGATATCCATTAAAGACAGAGCTGTTAAAATGAAAAGAAAGTCTATCCATCTACCATCTAAAATCCACTGTGCATTCCACACTTAGGGAAATATTGGACCATGTAACTCCATAAACAGAGGAACTTAATCCATTAGGAAGAACTTGGCCAACAAAGGGAAATTAGGAAATCAGTCATTTGCTTTGCTGAAAATGTGATTTGAGTGAGATGTTTTAAAGCCAAAAAGGCATTGCAGGGGTGTCCAAACTTTTTGGTTTATTTTCTGCTATGCATTGGAAGTAGTAGAGTTGTCTTGGCCCACACATTAAAGACATAAATGCTAACTAAAGCTGATAAGCAAAGAAAAAAAAAGTTCAAGTGTACTTTTTACAGTGTCTGATACCGCAGATAAGCAAAACAGGCCTCAGATAACCTGCATGCGGCCTGCTTGGATGCCCCTGGAAGGCAAGGGCCCGAATTAGTTGAATTTTCTAAATCTTTCCAAGATTTTGATTTAAAAAAGGAAAAGCCTGAATGCATCTCTTTTGGGTGTCTCTCCCTTTCTCTCAAAAGGCAAAGCCCTTCTCTTTCCCACAGTTTGTTGGGCTTGAGGGTGCAGATACCCGTTTTTCCTCCCCGGCCTCCTTCACTGCTTACACCAGGGCCACCCAGTCCTCAGTTAATCTCTGAGAGACACCACCCATCACCCTCTTCCACCCTCTCTCTCTAGAGCCTTCTTTCACCTTGGAAAACATAAGATGGATGCCAAAGATCCTTTTTTCTAGTAGGCAGTTGGGCAGACTTGGGACCACAACCCCTACTGCTAGACTTCCCTGGGAACTTTGCCCTGGCTTTTGGTCTTGGTTTATTACATTCTCTGGCTTAAAATTAACCTGCATTATCTAACGGGAAGTTTCTGCTAAGTGGAGAC
The DNA here is from genome assembly GCA_963574355.1 of Loris lydekkerianus. Taxonomy (NCBI): domain Eukaryota; kingdom Metazoa; phylum Chordata; class Mammalia; order Primates; family Lorisidae; genus Loris; species Loris lydekkerianus. The sequence continues at coordinate 94,902 of CAUYPK010020748.1, read as the reverse complement.
CACTATCTTCTTTTAGCAAGACACAGTTGAATTCAAATGCCACTTAAAGGACACCAAAAGATGCCTTCTGTGTTGAGTATGATTCCCTCATAACAGTTAATTGAGTGGCTCCCTGTCCTCTTTGTGAGATGGACACACTAGGAATCCTTAGGGGATTACTCGTGGCTGAGCCCTAGAGACTGCAAAACATTTTTTAGTTGGAAGCATTGCACATTCACTTTGTTCTGCTTGGCATCTGGTCTCAGTGAGAATCAAAATGTTCCATGCTTCTCACTAGTAACCTGGTTTTCCTTTGCAGCTCAAACAATTAGAAACAAATGTCTGGAACACATTCCTTTCCTCTAAAGAGAGATGCAGCAGCGCCAGTGACCACTTGCTCTGGCCTCACCCTCCAGGCCCAGGGGATGAATGTGTTTGGCCTAAGGAAGGTCAGAATTGTTTATGTTTGGAATCACCTCCATAGAATCACCCTGACTCAGATCAGCCTGATTTTGGGTCAGTTGTGATTCTACTCAGGAGTTGGGTCACTGACTCTGGTTTCTACAGCTGGACCTGAATCCCACGAATTGGGCAGAATTCTCTTAGTTTTCCTGACCTGTATGGGCTTTTTGATATCCCCTAAAGACCATTGTTTTTGCAGAAACCCCCCTCCCCCGCTCCCATGGAGGGGAATAACCATAGTTCGCTTCTTCCCAGGAGTTGTTCTCAACCCTAGATAAGTGCTTTTTCACCCATTCCTGTTGTCTAATATTTCTGCCTCCTAGATGGAAGATGCCTTAACTCCAGATTTCAAAGAAAAGAATTACTTACCTGGTTCCACAGTCAAACGGGTTCCTCGTCCGAAGATGAGCTTATCTGTATCACGGCGTTTGACGACCTCTCTATAATCTCCATAGTGCTTCCTGCCTGTCTCCTCCCCACCAGGTTTAGAACTGGAGGATCTTTAGGGCTTGGCTCCTTGGAAGATGGCACTTGTTGTTCATCTAGCTGGTTCCTGATGATTTAATCCACTGCAGATTGGGATGGGTTTGCTTCAGGAGGCTGCTGTGTGAGGAGTGTGCAGGAGCCGTCTTCTTGCCGTGAATATTGCCTGCACAGTACACCTTCCCAGGAGCTCCAAAAGGCCACTTTCTGTTGTTTTAGATTGTTCTTTCTTCCTAGACCTACATATAGCTCTCAGTCTCTGAAAGATGATGAGTCTTGGATCTGTGACTACTTCAGAGTCAAGGCATTTACGGTCACTGGTGCTGCCATGAGGGCAGGTAACGCGTGGCCCCATAAGAGGAGATGAGGTGGCGTGAAGCACTGATCAGGTACGGGTGATTTACACAATTGTTTCAGAATGAGCAGTGGTGGCTGGTGATTGCCTACAAACAAATCAATCTCTCTTCAAATCCATCTTCCCAGCCGCAAAGCAAAGCGTTTGAGCAAATGTCTCTAGGGAGTTGGATTCATACACACCATATGAATAGCTAATAGAACTCTCCTTTGCAGTAGAATCAGCATGAAAGCAAGATAAGAGTAGTTTTTAAAGAACACCTTTTTATATTCCCCAAAAGTGCTATAAGAAAATATTGAAATGCCAGTTTCACCCAAGGGAGAACAACAGGGAGTGAGAGGTCATCTTCCTTGGTCGGTCAACTTCCTGGCATCCTTTCTGGGCCACCAAGCAAGGAGGACAGCTGCCTGGTGAATTCATCACTTGGGGGATAGTTCCCAGGCTGAGAATTTCCCAGGGAAATAACACTTTTGCGCCTGCAGTTTTTGTACAGGTCTCTGTGGGTTTTGTAGCACTGTGCGTATCCCCCCAATCACGATGTTACAGACCTTTACAAAAACCTCCCCTTGGTTTTGCACCAAGTGGCCTCTGAGAAGCCCCGGAACCAGATGTTTTCTTCAAGTCAAACTTGGTGAGATCAAAGCAGTTATGCCAGGCCAAGCTGGCTCGGGTGCTGCTGTCTGAGTTTTTTCCTACCCTATTGGCTAGATCTGCCCTGGGGTTTGCAACCAAGGTGGACTTTTAGAAATCATCATGTCCACTCCCATCTGTACTTTCTGGCCAGTCTGTTCTCAAATGATTCCCCACAGAGGAGTTTGTTAGATACCTGAGTATCTCATGTGGAATCTACCTGCTGTGGATTAGGCTGAAAATATTTGTGGTCAGTGTAATTTCTGCTGTCACCTGCTACGCTTCTGAATCACCTTGGCCTGCCCTGCTTTATGCTTGAATAGTGTTATAGGTTTACAAACGGCTGTCATGTAAATTAAAAATGTTATCCTCCCATTTGACCTCTCAGTTGCTAAATTCAGGTCCAGTAGCCCATATGGTGCATCATGCTATTTAGAAAAGGTGACCCCACTGGGTGAATGTAAGGAATAGTTCTTTGGGCTTGAGCTTGGAAATCAGATCACAACCTTGTGTGCTTTATAAATGGCATCCCTGTCTCCAGATGATGCCAGCCTGCATGAGGACCTTGGCTAGGCTGGCAGACAGGGCACGTGCTGAATTTTAGCCCCACTTATCTTTTTGGACGAGTGCCCTTGTGCAAGGTACAACCTGTGCAACTAGCGGTGGTGGCTTTGGCCAAAACCAACCGATTGGTTTTAGTGATATTCTTGTTTGACCTCTGATTTTTGACCCAATTTTCCCCTTCTAAAATCCTCTCCCCAGGGTTCTCAAGACACTAGTCTTGTTTGCCTTTGATCTCTGTTTCTATTGCTGTGAAAACAAAGCAGTATAATAAGCTCATAGAAAGTGCCCTTATTAAATGTGTACTATGAAGGAGAACATGAGTTTGTTGTTGCTGTTGTTCATCAACAGGGAGCAGGGTTTTAAAAAGGTTGATCTTCACACTTTCCCTGGAGGTCCATTAAATCTATGGTTTAATTAAATTATCCCAATTTCAATATGCTACACACAACATCCATGCTTATTCTGTAAACTTCAAGCAACATAATCCCTATATACTACATATAAAGTCTGAGGTTCTTTTGCTGATAAAACAAATAGGAAAATGCTAAAAGAAGAAATGTTTTGGTCTCAATAACAGTGTGACAGGGATGGCTTAGGGCCAAAGGCAGGAAAATGTGGGCCTCTTGGAGGAATCAGATGAGGACAAAGAGTTGTAAGTTGGACTCTTGAGTCCAGCTGGCCTTAGATGCTAGTCTTTGAAATGGCAAAAGGTAGGTGGTTCCTGTGTTAAATAATAAATTAGGCTTCTGTCTAACCCATATGAGATTCACTGACTTTCTCCTAGTGCTTGTGTACAGACTTTCTAAGAAGCAGCCATTAGGAACTGGTTTGAACAGAACATTGTGTTATAGGAAACACAAAGTTGGGAACTCTGATGAGAATGCATCTGTTGTGGTTCCCAACTCTTCCCTTCCTCCCTATATATTCAGGTTCTTTGCCACATGATTTTTCAGGACTTCCTGCTATAGTGGAGCATTCATCCTACCCTGTTGACACTGGGTCTTTGTCATGCTTTGATCCACAGAAGATGAGTGGAAGTGACAATGTGCCAGTCCCAAGATGAGCCTCTGAGGGGCTACATATTGGGGATTTCCACCAGCATTCTTAAACCTTCGCCCTCTGAGATGAGAATATGGTCCTGGAAGTCACTGCTGCCTCAGCCTTCAGTCACTGCTCCTAAAATGAAGATGCATAGAGCAGACCTGAATCCAACCCACATCCCGAAGCCAAGTCCCCCTGGCCTGCAGACCAGTGGGCAAAAGTGCTCTATGTTTGTTGTTGTAAGCAAAGGAAATTTTGGAGTTGTTTGTTATAGATCATAATCACAACAGAAATAGCTGATGGATACAGATGATGATGTTGCTGAGGACTAGGGAACACTCATCCACTGTTGGTGAGACTGCAAATTAGTACAGCCTTTATGGAAAGCAGTGTGGAGATTCCTCAAAGATCTAAAAGTAGACCTCCCCTAAAGGGGATCCTATAACCCAGTGGTTCTCAACCTTCCTAATGCCACGACCCTTTAATACAGTTCCTGTGGGTCGTGACCTGCAGGTTGAGAACTGCTGCTGTAACCCCATTACTAGAGGCATCTACCCTAAAGAAAAAAAGACATTTTACCATGAGGACATCTGCACCTAATTCATAATCACAAAGATGTGGAAACAACCGAAGTGCCCTTCCACACATAAATGACTTAATAAATTGTGGTATATGTATAATGGAATGATATTCAGCTATAAAAAAGATAGAGATTTTGTATCTTTTGTAACAACCTGGATGGATTTGGAGAATATTTTCCTAGGCAAGGTATCATGAGAATGGGAAATAAGCATCCCAAGTACTCAGTACCAGTTTGGAACTATTGGTTAACAACTACATGCTCATATGAGAGAAAAATTATATTAAATCCAAATGTGGAGGGAAAGAGTTGGGTAAGTTTCCACCCAATGTGCACATCGCGCAGGTATATGGTACACCTACTATGTGAAGGACACAACTATAATGTGGACTTTAACCTTATAAAACCCATTTATGTAACATCATTATATGTTCCCCCATATTAACCCTGAAATAAATAAAAAAGCCAAAAACTTTTAAAAAGCATTTGATTGTAGAGTAATTGAATTGAAACACTCCAAAAAAAAGATTAATAGAATGAGTATATTAACATTTGTTAATATTTTTAATTTTGTTCAAGTATTTAAAAGTATGTAAAATTACAGATATCATGACAATTCACTTCAGTGTCCATTTAAAAAAAAAGAGTATTTTTCTACATAACCACAATTCCCTTTTCCAAAGTTAATAGTAATTTCCTACAATTTTTTTCTGTTTCCCTCCAAATGTCTTTTTCTTTTTTTTTTTGAGACAGAGTCTCACTATGTCATGCTTGGTAGAGTGCTGTGGTGGCATCATAGCTCACAGCAACTTCAAACTCTCGGGCTTAAAGAATTCTCTTGCCTCAGCTTCCCAAGTAGCTGGGGATACAGGCACCCACCACAACACCCCGTCTATTTTTTGGTTGCAGTTTTCATTGTTGTTTAACATGCCTAGGCTGGGCTTGAACCCGCCAGCCTTGGTATGTGTAACCGGCGCCCTACTCACTGAGCTACGGGCACCGATCCTCCCTCCAAACGTCTTTTACAAATGGTTTTTGTTTTTTAATTTTAATTTTTTATTTTTTTCTTTGAGACAGAGCCTCAAGATGCTGTTTTTGTCACCCTGGGTTGAGTTCTGTGACATCACAGCTCACAGTAACCTCCAACTCCTGGGGTTAAGAGATTCTCTTGCCTTAGCCTCCCAAGTAGCTGGGACTACAGGCACCCACCACAATGCCTGGCTATTTTTTGGTTGTAGTTGTCATTGTTGTTTGGCGGGTCTGGGCTGGATTTGAACCCACCAACTCTAGTGTATGTGGCTGGCACTTTAGCTGCTTGAGCTACAGGTGCCGAGCCAACAAATGTTTTTTTTTTTTTTTTTTTTTTAATAACAATAATCCATTTAAAGACTATGCATTTCATTTGGTTGTTAAATTCTTAAGTTTCTCTCTCTTTTTTTTTGAAACAGTCTCACTCTGTTGTCCAGGCTACAGTGCCGTGGCCTCAGCCTAGCTCACAGCAACCTCAAACTCCCGCGTTCAAGTGATACCTCTGCCGCAGCCTCCCAAGCAGGTGGGCCTACAGGTGCCCACCACAGGTGCCAGGCTAATTTTTCTGTTTTTGGTAGAGATGGGGTTTCCCTCTTTTTCAGGCTGGCCTTGAACTCTTGAGCTCAAGTGATCCTCTTGTTTTGGCCTCCCAGAATGCTAGGATTACAAGCATGAACCACTGCACCTGGCCTTAATCTTTTAATTCTCTTTAATCTGTAATAGTTCTCCTTCCACTGCTGCTCCTCCTTGTTCTTTGCATGATATTGGTTATTGAAGGGGCTTGACCTGTTGTCCACTAGAATGTCTCACCTTCTGAATTTGTCTAAATATTTCTTTACGGAATCCTTTTACTTATTTTTCTAGCTTCCTGTCTCCTGTTAGAACTAAAGTGTTGATCTGTTTTAGTTAGTTAGTTTGTTTTCATAATCTTGTGTGGGTGATATGTGCACTTTGTCCTGCAGCATGTCAGGATGGAGATAATGGCTCGGAGAGAAGGAGATTGAGCACTAGGAGAAGATGGTGGCACACAGATCTATTTTTGTAAAGTTATACTTTCCCATTGTCACCAGCAAGTAATAGGAGACTTCAAAATGTCTTAAAACTTCTTTTTTTTTTTTTTGGCTTGGAATATTATTTTCTATAGTATCTTTGCATGAAGCAGGAAGCTAGTCATATTCTTTCTGTAACCATTATAAACTCATCACTGTATGTTGAAAAGGTTATAAACTCATCACTGTATGTTGAAAAGCAATGTTTGAAAGAGACTTCACTTTGACAGAATAAGTAATCCAATGATGTTATGTTCCATTTCTGCAATAAAAATGAAAATTTCTTTAAATTTCTCTGTGTTATCTTCGTGAACTATTTATATTCCATGGAAAAGAGGTACTTTGATTGAATTTTGATTGGGTTGATGTAGTGTATCCTCGAAGTCATAAATCCAGTGACTTTGAACAACCTAGGGAGGAGGTCTAGGCATAGTTTTCTTCCCCTTTACATTGTTTTTGCTTTCCTCCTAGACTTAAAAACAGCATCTAGACTTGGTGTGCCAAATGGTGACTGTAATCCCAAAACGAAAGGATTAATGGATGAAACTCACACAAGGTCAAGAGAAGAGTAAAGTAGAGCCTAGGCCTTGTAGGCCCTCAGATTTGTGATGTTGACATTGATTGATCCTCTGAAGTGGTCAGAAATATTGCTTTGTTCCCAGGAAATATCTTTCAAAAATTTATAGTTCTAATGTGTGGAGATAAGTTATATCTCTAGTCTCAGATGAAGGGACTGGTAGCATTAATGGCCCCAGAAACAGCGATTCCTTGATTCTCAATAATATTCCCAGTTCATTCTAAGTCTTTCATCATCTTCAAGGACTAGCTCAAGGTCCACCTCCTCCAAAATCTCTTACTGGCTAACTCCACTCCCCAAATTTTGCCTCCCACCATCTGTTTATTTAGTCGTGACTTTCTAATAGCTTAGGTTTGATTTTTGAAGAGTCTGCACTTTTGTTCACATCATGGTCATTTATCCCATGCTACCTATTAACAACTTTCTTGCAGCTGCTTCTCCTTCTTTTGGCAGTTTTCTCACCAGAACAAGGCAGCACGTGACCCGTTAGGATTTGGGCATTTAATGTCAGTATCTCACCATGTGGATCTGCTTCCATTTATGGTCTTAAGAAATACATTATTTGAAAAAGCTGGGACTCCATAAGCAATGAGATGAATTCAGTTCCCAGCAACCACTTTTTTGAACACTTGCCGTGTTTCATACTATGTATAAAACTCTTAGAAGGAAGGCATTATGTCAGTTAGATAGATCTAGGTCTAACCTCTGGGTTCCTCAGATGCTAATGTGTGACTTAGGATCCACGTACTCTGCCACTGTTGGTCCCATTTCCTTTACTCTGACATGATAGTCTCTTACAGAGATGGGTATATTTAATTAACATTGAAATATGTGGTTGGGGTTAGTTATCACTGATGACTTTGGTGATACCTGTTTATATTCTACTACCGCTGTAGGCAATGTGGAATAAACACCTAAAGAAAGGAGATGGGGTAAAGGAGAAATAAGCTTATGTATTATTTTTCCAGGGCACTCAGAGGACTCTTCCCAGTGGTGAGACCTGCATACAAGATCATAGTTGGGTGTTTTTGAACAATGCTTACTGCACTTCAATCTCTGTGGTAAGTAGTCACAGTGAAACACCTCAGTACAAGAACCCTCTTCTTCCTTTTTCCCTTTCCTTGGCATTTTGCCATCACCGCGCTCTGCCATCTGCAATACATGTAAAATATGTTCTCACCAGTGCTGTTTTTGTGGTTAAACACCATGAAATTCAGGCACAAAATTATTGCAATCACACAGGTCAATAAGCAAAACACTAAGACCCCCTCCTCAAATAAATGGACAAAGGACAAAGGAAGAAAGTTAATCATTGGTTAATAAATTGAGAAAAATGTGTTAATCCTCAAGTAATAAAAATGTACATAAAGCATTAAGAATCCATTTGAGGGGGTCAGATATTTAATCAATGCTTTTGCTAGAAAAGGTGACACTCTCAAAGTGATATGAATTATTTAATTGTTATTGGAAGCCAATTAGTTAGTGTAAAAAGGGTGAAAATATAACAGTTTGAACAGCTACTTCCACTTTGGGGAATTTATTATAAGAAAATCCTATGCATGGGTGAACATAAACTATGGTTTATTATTCTCAGAGAAGAGGAGATTTCTTATATTTGATACCTTACAAAAATTATAAAGTGCTATATTACAATGATTTTGCTTAATGATTTTATTTTGAACAGTTAAGTACAGTTTAATGAAGAATTAATCTGGAACAATCTCCATCAATGCAAGTTCATGGATGTTTATGGGTCAGCTGATGGAATTAGTGAAAAAAGATGACTAAGTAGTTTAACAGAAACTTACTATTTTTGGGTCTCCCACTGCCTTTGAAATTGCGATGTTTGATATTGTTTAGACAAGTCTTTCAGGTAAATGTCTTATTGTGGAGATCAAAAATATACACTTTTAGGATAAATGGCAAAATAACATTTCTAATGTTATGTTAGTGGGTTTTACCCTTCAAAAATGGATATTGTGATAGCTTATATATGGTGAATAATTCAAACAAGTCAGATAAAAGTGAATCCAATATAATCTGGAAAAATAAAAACTAAAAATAGTGGCCTTGGGCTTGGTGCAGTGGGTCTCACCCTTAATCCTAGCATTTTGGGAGGCCAAGGTGGGGAGATTGCTTAAGCTCAGAAGTTCAAGACCAGCCTAAGTAAGAATGAGACCTCGTCTCTAAGAATAGCTGGGTGTTGGGGTGGGCACTTAAATTCCCAGCTACTCAGGAGGATGAGGCAGGAGGATCGCTTGAACCCAAGAGTTTGAGGTTGCTGTGAGCTGTGATGCCAGAGTACTCTACCGAGGGTGACAAAGTAACACTCTGTCTCAAAAAAAAAAAAAAAAAAAAAATAGTGGCTCTAAGGGCAACAAATACATTGATTTGAGGTACTTGTGAAGAATTCAAATACTTGTTTTATGAGATATGCAAATAAAAAGCAGTATTAAAGTTGATATATTATATTATATAATATATAGTTTTAAATATGCAAGTTTAAACAATTAATACATTAAAAAATTTAAAGTAGAATGCTATAACCCTGAGGAGGGTTTATGTATTCAAGTTGGCCAAATTTTTTTTTTTTTTGGAGACAGAGTCTCACTTTGTCCCCCTTGGTAGAGTGCTGTGACATCACAGCTCACTGCAACCTCAAACTCTTGGGACCAAATGATTCTCTTGCCGCATTGTCCCAAGTAGCTGGGACTACAGGCGTCTGCCACAACACCTGGCTATTTTTAGAGCAAGGTCTCCCCTGGCTCAGGCTGGTCTCGAACCTATGAGGTCAGGCAATCAACCTGCCTCTGCCTTCCAGAAAGCTAGGATTACAGGCATGAGCCACAGTGCCCAACCCCTCAAAATTCTTAACTTTGAATTTTGTAATTGAGGAAAATGAGGGCTTACCCTATTTTATGTATTAATGTTTCCTCACATATGATAATTTTAAGTAATGAAAATGTTATAAGTACAGATATGTTCATCGTAGCAATTTTTATAATAGGAAAAATGTAGAAGTTTCCTAAATGCTTGTGCATAAGAAAACTATAGTTTTCCCCTAGATACAACATTAATGTAGCTTATGAAAATACTGATTAGGAAAATTATCCAATAACATAGAAACTGATTATATATTATTAAAGAAGATACAAATACATGTATGCTATGGAGTCTGATTACATACACCGAGTATAATTTGTCAGGCCTGATATTCTTTCAACATAGAATTCTATAATGAATTTTAGGGAGGAAAATAGCTCAGGTCATTGAGTTTAGCGCCCAGCTAATGTAGTCAGTCTTTCCAGTGTAGTCATCCATTGAATTCACCCACTGACAAGGATGCTAGTTTCACTGTTGAGCGGCTGCCAACCACAACAAAGCTATTCCTGCTATTGAATCTCTTTTCAGGTGTCTTTTTTTTTTTTCTATTGGCTTCAATTCTCCCCTCCGTTGCCTTCTCCAGGCCAGGCTACGGCTCGCTCTGGTGTGTGCTCCAGCTGGACTTCTTCCTGGCCACTTGGGAGGCTCCAGAATCTCCTGGTATGATTTACACTGAGCCTCCAAAAAACAAAGAACAAACTTTCATCTTTCAGTTTGGGCAGTATTCCTTGAATTTTGAAAATTCTGTGATGGTTGCTTCAGTCTTTAGCTATTATCTCCATAAAAAGGGAATGCTTCCCCTCCCCCCAACCTTAGAAAAGCTGAAGCCTCCCTCTATATTCATTACTCAAGCATGGGTGTGGGTTAGTTTCAGGTCATTTCTTGAGATGGGGTTTTGATGGAAATAGAATGAAAGCATATGAATGATGTGATGAGGAGGTGGGTCCAAGAAAAGGACACAGGCAGATTAAAATGGGGTGGTACAGATGGCGTACTTTGCAGTAACAGTGGGCTGACAGGTGCAGCCTCCTTAGTTATTGCCAAGAATTTGGACGGTTCCAGCCATGACTAAGCACTTTTTTCTTTTGTGTATGTGGATTTTGCAGTAGTACTCCTTGAATTCTTTGATTTTCTTTTAGAGTTCCTTAAGAAAATATACCTCCTAATACTGACCTTGACCTTTTCTGAGGTGGTAGGTTAATATCAGTTCAAATGACAAATATTCAGGGCAGCGCCTGTGGCTCAAAGGAGCAGGGCACCAGTGCCATATACTGGGGGTGGCGGGTTCAAACCCGGTCCTGGCCAAAAAAACAAACCAAAAAAACCCAAATGACAAATATTCTGAGACCACAATACAGGGTGGACTTAAAGTTCATGTGCAATTTAAATTAGTTTGCTTTTTAAATTGCACAGAAACTTTATGTCCTCTCTGTATTTTCCCTGGAGCTAATATCTTTGTTTTTCTCCTTGAACTTGAACTCCTTCTCCTTCTTATCTTTCTTAGCTTTACCAATGGACAGCAGTGACCATTTCCTTTGTGGGAGAAATGAAAAAAGAAAGTAAAAACTCTACAGACTTTGGGTAGTCAAGGTACAATCTCTTACAGACATTTGCAACCCAAAGATATCCTTGCAAGGCTTAGCACAAACAGAATCCCTATTCCCTTTGTCCTGCATGTAGAGAGAGGCATCGTCCTGTTGCTCATGGCTGTGAGTGTCTACCCAGTGTGTGACCACCATGTGGGACTCAGAGAGTAGGACAGGTAAGGTCAGTGTTATATGAAGGCTTTATGTCAAAGGTGTGGATAGATCTGCAGGTTTTCCTAAAGTACATAAAAAGTTGGAACACCTGCTTTCCAATAATTTCCTTAACTCTATCTTAGCTTCTTAAATCTTGGTCATAACCTCGGTCTTCTTAGTTTCCTCCAGATGTGCTGGAGAAAGTCTCCCAGTCGCCCTCTTTGAGCAGGTGTTGGATGATTGATGGGATTGCATATATGGGAATTTCTAAGAATATGATTCTCATGTCTGCTTGGGTGGATGCTTCCTGGGTAGTTGGTGGTTGTGGCCCACAGCCGTTGTGAATTGGCTCCAAGCCAGCAGCTTTTATACTCTGAATTGGAAAGTACCTCAAATGTGGGGTATCAGGGGTACAGGGGACCACAGGATGTGGACATTCAGTGCCTCATAAGGAAGACACATCTGCTGGATCTGGCAGCTGGTGAGAAGAGCAAGTCAGCAGCGGATGTGAGTTTCCAAACACTCAGGCCCCATGGGTCCCACCACTTCCCACTTCTCTCTTAGAACATGAACTTTTCCAGGTTTTTTAGCCAAGCTATATAGTCAGGTATGACTATTGGTATCAGTGTGATGGCGTAAATACTGCTGAATAAAGGCAATCCTTCCTCCAGATGTGATGGAGACCAGATGGGCTTGGGGCATGGAAGCCAAAGAGCCATGGCAGAATTATCTTACCCCCTCCTGGAAAGTAATCTATCCAGAGAGAGAGTCATGGTAGGAAGAAAGTTTTTCTATTGTTTTTCTCATTAAAGTGGAGGTTAGTAAACCTTGGTGCAAAATTGCCTCCCTTCCACATAATCAGTCTGCACTGATAGCTGATTTAATTAGTGTATGTAGCACAGAGTCTCGATTTGTATCACTGAATTCTGTGTGCACACAATGTGCCGAAACTGGGAGAAATATATTCAAATGGAAATACAGAATGTATACACAGTCTTTGGAATCTTTACCTTGAAAGAGGGGAAGGGTTTTTTGTTTTGTTTTTTTTAAATTGCTGGGGATAAATCGAAGGTACAAGAAACCAGGTTACACTGATTGCATTTGTTAGGTAAAGTCCCTCTTACAATTGTGTCTTGCCCCTAAAAAGTGTGTCACACACCAAGGTCCCACCTCCCTCCTTCTTTCTCTCTCTGCTCTCCCCTTCCCCCACCCCCACGAGGGGAAGGTGTTTATTTGAGTCAGATTCTCTTACTTTACCTTGGGCCCCCACCCTAATACAAGGCTGTGTTGACTTGTTCAAGGCTAGGCCTGCCAGAAATACGTTGTATAATAAGGTGTAATATTAGAAAAACAAAAGTACATCAGAGTTGTTGTTGTTGTCGTCTGTGATGACAATTCTCTTTTCTGCCACTGAAGGCAGATGATCTGGATGCCTCCCATGTCTGAGTCACAGAACTGGGGCAGTCAAGTCTTTACCAGGGACCTTTAGAGAATCCATATATCTATAGAATCTAAGATTCACTTCTGAGCCTTTACAGGAGTGATATGTTGATAGCCCAAACTTTTCCAATAACAAATTACAGTGATGAAGTAGTTGGAACTGGATTTAAGTAGAAACTCCTGAGTCTTCCTGAGCTAAGCCCCTCCAATGGTCATAATGTCAGTGGACTACAGTCTCAAAATGCTGCTCTGGGGACACATCTCAGAAAAAAATACCCACAAACGGCGCAAGGTGGTGCTAACTTACAGACTTGCATGGGTTGGGTTGGAATGGGACAAAGAAGAAAAACACGCTTCCTGACCCCCCCCCCCAAATAAATAAAACCAACAAAACAAAACAAGACAACCCCTCCCCCCCCAGGTAGGAATAGGAAGGGATCTGTTTAATATTTTGCATCACTTCCCTATTGGGATGTAAATGAACAGTCTAGGAATAATGACTCTTGGAGGGTAGAAGGCTCAGGGTGAGAGAGGCTGGGAGGGAAATGAGAAGTGGAAAATATGTAGAGCATCAACACTCAGAGAGTAGGCTACAAAGAAAATGTAATTTTATAAAGAGAAAGCTCAAGGGTCAAGAATAGAGAGAAATACTTAGAAACAAATTCTGCAGAGGACAACAAGTGAGAGAGTATGAAATAACAGCCCTGAGAACACTTTTTACTGATGCCCTATCCCAGGGTATTCAGTCCAGGCTTGAGCTCTTGATAGCTGCCTGGGATAACACAGAAATGAAAGAAGAAATCTCTTAGCTGAAGACGTTCAAAAATGTAACTTGTACATTAACCTTGTAATGGAAGTGAGAATGTGCGGGAAAGCCCTTGTGGGAGTTAGCCTCAGAGGGGAAATACAAATACAAGATAGCACGTATAGAACAAGGGAAAATTCCATGCTTAATAAATGTTCAGATTTAACACAGCTTGGAACATATAATTTCCCTTCAGAATGTTGTTAGAACATTTCAGTAAACTCAGGTCTCAATGCCTTGTGTTGAGTAAAAACGATAGCTGCTGTATTATGTGAGTTCAATCAGGGAGACGCAGGGGACAGTTAGTATGGTCTCTGATTCTATTGTTCAGTAGAATTTTTGGCCTAGAAATACCCTGAGATGTTTTGTGTTGCTCACGCCTTTTATTTTTCGATGCTGTACAGAGCTGTTATTGTACCTGAAGACCTTGCCTTTTTCATTTTGCTTATGTACAAAGTGAGACATCCTAGATCAGAGACACAGATGACTTATTGAGAGCCCTGCCTACATCCTAATTAACTTAACTGTCTCAAGTAGCTTGCGAGATTGGATTCAGAGGCCATAATGAAGGAATATAGAAATATAGATCTTTTGGTCTTTCTCTTAACGGCCCTCAAATGTGAACAGATAACCCTCTGTCGGATTACTTGGGAGCCAGCTGAATCTTACTTATTTTGAAAGGTTTTAGAGCCTTTCATTCTAAAGGGTTCTTTCAGAAAAATTGGGAAAGTATAAGACGAAAGACAAACCACAGCCCGAAAGCCTAGGCTGCTGACTTGAGCACAGATGGGAGAATGTTAACAGCTAAGAAATACGAGGTCTTTGGCTCTTTTCCCAGAACTGCCAGGCTAAGACCTTGGCAGAGACTCAACAGGAAACTGAACTCTATTTGCATATCCTTTTATACATGGGAGATTAAAAGCTTCAACCTTGAGTGATCACAGTTTTTGAGAATCATGATGAGGCATTAAAGAGAAGGAGGAGTGTCCCAGGGGAGGTGAGCTGGCGGCGATGCAAGGTAGGTGTGAGGTTAGCGATGACTTTCAATCCCCTTTGATTAATCAAGAGAGTATTTCATTTAGTTCCCTGTTCGATTTTATCCTTACTGGGTCACATAAAGGAATCAGCAAGGTAGGAATCTGTGCTTCCTCAGTCTTGGGAATCTGTCAAATTTGATCTCTTTTGTCCTATGGCTGCCACCTTCTCTTTCTTGCTGAGCAGATACATATAGCTTGTTAGTGCTAAAGGAACCTTAGCCATAATCGAATATAAACTATTACACAAATGAGAATCTGAGGTACAAAGAGGTTAACTGACTTGTCTGAAGTCATACACAAAATTAGGAGCAGGAGTTCTGACTCCCAAATGATTTAAACAAACAAACAAAAAAACCCCCAGGCTGCTAGCTCTTTATAGCAGGTGAATGTTTCCTCAGATCTCAGAGAACTTCTTTCCAGTGTGTGATTTGGCACAGATAACTTTCATTATTTTTCCCCATCAGAATGTAAATTTTTGGCAAGACAGGGGCTCTGATTCACTGACTTTCCCCACACACTTCATCTGGACCAGGTCCCTGTGATTTTTTAATGGAAGAAGCCAGAAGTTCTGGAATGAGGCTATTTATTCTTGGGATTCATTCAGGGAAACTTAATTTCCTTGGCCAAGTACTGCGGTGAAGAGTAACTCTATGTAGACTGCACGGGCAGCAAGAAGATGGACAAGTGCCGCCCCTCACAGTGACATTATGATTAACTTCATAGGTTCCTTTTTAAGGACATGAACAAATCTCTATTTCTAAAAGGGTATACTAATTAAATGTATCCTAAGACTAGGGAGGCCTTTTGGGAGAGCATCCCTAAAGTAGATAAGGCTGAGTTTTCTGAAAATTGGGACCCCCTTTGTCTAACTTTTGTTTCAGATATCTGGACAAAGTCTGTTACAAATGTTTGGTATGAAACATTCATTCTCCATGTTACCAGTGGGGAAGCTGACACGGGTCCATATCCCATATCCAGGTACGTGGCAGGCCATCGGGGTACAGTGTCTCATCATTGAGCTAGACCTGCCCAATGAAGGTCTTGCCTTTGGGAATTCATGACTGTTAGTGCAGGGAAAGAATTTAGAGAGGTTGTGCAGGAAGAACACTCCTGAGGAGGTACTTTTGTGAAAAATGTCCTGGAACATTTTTAGGTTTTGGTTTGGAAAAAAGCGAGTGGTCATTGGCCATGCTCCCTCCTATTGGAGCTCCCTTTTCTGCTTCAGACCATCAGGTGTTGAGGACAACGGAGCCTTGTTCCCTGCTGAGCATCTCTGGGTGGTGGACATCCAGGTGTGCTTGGTGCTTACTAGCAATTGTTTAATTTAATCCTTGTAAGAACTCTATGAAATCATTATTCTTATTGTATGGATGACTGAATAGAGCTCTAGAGAAGTTGAGAAAACTTTTTCAAGGTCCCAGACCTTGTAAGGGAGGAGCTGTCTTCTTACTTATTTTCCTCTTATTCCAGAATCCATTCTCTTTTCACTGCTGAAACAACTTCAGTTAGTGAAAGAGAACCAGTTAGTGACTGGTCGGCCTCAGTCACTTATGCCTGTAGTCCCAGCACTTTGGAAGACCAGGGTGGGAGGGTTCCTTGAGGCCAGGAGTTCAAGACCAAGCCTGAGCAACATAGTGAGACCCCATCTCCATGAAAAAATTAAAAATTAGCCAGACGTTGTGGAGGGCACTTGTAGTCTCAGCTACTTGGGAGGCTGAGGTTGGAGGATCACTTGTGCCAGCCTGAGTGACAGAGTGAGACCTTGTCTCAAATGAAATAAAATAAAACATATATGCAGCTTACAGCCCACATATTTAAACTTATTCATTTTAAGACAGATGAAAGGACCTTGCCAAAGTTAGAGACAATTTGCAGATTATTATTTGTACGTTCAACACATTGGTATTTTTGTGAATGGTTAAGGCTGTTTATTTCTGTGTATCACTTTACCTATCTTTACCTCTTAGACAGCAGCACTAGACTGCTGAGGAAAATACACTAAGAGAGGAAAATACACTTACTTAAATTGTGCCAGGAGCTTTTCTATTAAAGCAATGATAACATTTCCATGGATCTGCATGTGTGAAATAGATTACAGGAGGTAGTCGGCTAGAACTCAGAGAAAACCACGCCCTATCCCATCTTACTTTCACCTTGGCATGATCACGTGGTTTTACCTTTTTATTTTTTCTTAGCCCTTGACTTTGAGGATATTGGGGGAAAGAGACAGAAATGTAGTATATCACTTTGTCTATCTGCTTTATATTGTGTGATGGTGGGAAAGGCACTTAATTTCTCTGTTCCTCAGTTTCTTCATCTTCAATTGAAGAGGGTAAGAGGGTAAGCCAGGTAGTGAGTAAATTTCTCACTGCTCTAACACTCTGCGTGTATGAGTGGGGGTGGAGATCCTTCAGAAGGGAAGTACGTATTGATGCTGAGAAATGGACTAGCTGTGGACTCAGACACTTAAACTGATTCTTACTATGGAGGAGGATTATTGGTATTATGTCACATCCCTGATTTCAACCAATAGCATCAGTTACACTGGCCCTCTGGCGACCAAATTTATTAACTTAAATGTCTCTTTACCGTGTTAGAAGACTGAGGTGTTTGATCCTTGATTAGTCATTCATGACTATAACACAGGTGGTTTGCAAACACAGTGACGCCCCTACATACGAGGAGGCCTTTGACGTGACAGAGCATATGACAACCCATATTCAACCTGTGTCTCCTTGGTATTGCCCCCGTGGATGCCAACATTCCTTCTTTCTGCCTCTGAGTGATATTTCTCCCTCCTGTCAGTGGCAAGCAGAGGTGGAAGACTCTGGGGCCTACCCTGGACCTCTGGTTCCAGTACACCCAGAAGCCCTGGAGGGTGAATCCTTAAAGCTTTGCTCAGTACCGTAAAGACACTCCAGCTTTCTCCAAAGTCACTCTAAATTCCTCAGTAGCTCTGTGATTGGCTTCCCAGAGAGGAGGAAAAATCTCAGAATCTCACTGAGGTGAACTCATGATTTATTTCAGCTACACAGTCTATATCACGACAGTTTTGGGGACACACAAGGAGAGCTGAGGCTGCAGATTCTCTTCCCGAGCTGCTAGAGTAGCCGTCCTGGGACGGATGAGAGAAACACATCACCCCTCGGTGTTCCTTGTGTCCTTTTATGGTCGGGAAGAAATACTCATCAGTCCATGGAATGTGGTTCCGTGAGTGGGGAGAGTCAAGGTAAAGTGCTCAACATCCCGTATCCTGTTTTCCATCTGTCAATGATCAGTCCTCCCCCATCTTCCCTTTCATGTTGTAGATTTTGACCATTTCAGCACTGCTTCCTTGATGCACCCTCCCACCCGCTCTCCAACATGCCTCACACTCATTCATGGAGTTCCAGCACTTGGTCCTCAGATCAAAAGGTGAACCAGTGGTGAAAGAGCTCTTAGCAAGACAAGAAAGAAAAAAACTCTTCCCTGTTTTCCTCTTCAGAAAAGCTGGCACTACTATGTGTCTTAAATCTGTACTTGCAACCCCCCCCAAAAAAAACCCCCAAACAACCCCCCCCAAACCCCCCAAAACAGTAAAGCCAAATGTTATTTCTAACAGAGGAGTTCAGCAAACATCCAGAATCCAACTACTGTACTCCCTGCCTACACGCAGGCCTTTGCTGGAATGTTACCTTCTCATTGTAGCCTTTCCTGACAACCTGATTAAAAATTATAATCTCCCCTAGCCTGCTGGTAAGGTACTCTCCCTCTCTGTTTCATTCTTCTCCATGGCAATTATTGCCATCTAATGTACATTTTACTTATTTATTTTATTTTGTGTTTATTTCCATTAAAATGTAAGCTTCTGAGGTGTCTGGCAGCTGTGTCTAGTCCTAATGTGTCTAGAAAAGTACCTGGCACATAGTAGGTACTTTATAAATTGTTATAGAATGAACAGATAATGATTGTTTTGTTTATGAAAGCAACTTTAATCTCCACAAGTCTATACTTTGGATTGGTTTTCTTTCTTAATAATTTGTTGCTCTGGGAATATATTTATACAGATTAAAAGATATTCATAGCTTTTACTTTAGTATAAGTATAAAAGCTATGAATACTCATGAAGTTTTCTCCTTGAGCTGGAAGAGGATAATTTAAACTTCCCTATTTGCCCATAAGAGTGCAGGTAAAAGGAAAACTTATTCATGACTGTTAGATTTCTTATTTAAAAGAGTTCTCACAGAGTTTGAGAACCTGGCTTTATTTGCATTAATACAAGAGACTGCATTTTGGCTGGACTTTCCAACACCAGATATTTTTCCTATTAAATATAGTGCAGCACTGGCTGACTGCGGCCTTGGGGCGCTGGAGCGTCTGGGGCATGCCTTCAGAGAACTCTAGTGCTTGTTGCACTTACCTATGCTGTTACCATTCACAAATGTATGTGTTTATGTATATGTAAATTGTTTAAAAAAACAAACAAACAATGCCCCAGAGGATTCTGTATTCTTGTGGAGTATCAAAATCATTTGGTAGTCCAGGTGGTAGAGTGAAAGGGAGTTAGGAATTGCTTTTTTGTTTAGGGAAATGTGTTATTGTGGCTTTTGATTGTGAAATAGCAAGCCCCAGAGGGGCTGTTGGAAGAGAAGGTTTGCAAAATTCCTTTGTGAAATAAGATAGAAGTGTTTAGCTTTTTCCTTGACAGCCCGAGACTCATGGCCTGGGATCTTGGGACTCAATAGAGAAAAAAGGTAGAGGAAGAAGAAAGCCTGTTATCTTCTTCATTTTTATCCCCGTCATGCAGGGATGTGCAAGGAACTTAGGAGCATTGATGACTGACCTTCAGAGTAAGTTAGTTGATGTTCTAGAGTACTTTTAAAAATCAACTGTTCTGAGAATATTGTTACACTAAATAGTTTTTTATTAGCGGACAGCTGAGGCTGGGAGAAATCATCTCGGAGGGCAGAGTCAGCACCAGTGTTCCCAGCACCCTGCACAGGGCAGGTGACATAGCACTCACTTGTATTTCATTCATTCATCCATTTAATACATTGATTGCACGCCCGTTATGGGCCAGACTCGTTCTAAGTGCTGGAGTTAAGGCAATGAAGAAAACAGACAAAAATCCCTGCCATCAAGGATCTTATGTTCCAGGGGTCAGATAGCTGGTCAGTAAAAGAATAAACAAGTAAAATACGTGACACATCAAATAGTGACAAATACTATGGAGAAAAATTAAGCAGATACAAGAGGTGGCATTTGCTGGAAGATGAATAAAGCACTTTGACAACAAAATTAAAGTTGCATAATCCTATCATTTCAATTCGTATTTTGGGGAAATGTGTTGAATGAAGAGTAGGAAAGAAGCCTTGATTCTGCGTTTGTTCACCTTGTCAGTGTAGAAAATTTCTCAGCCTGCATGTTTTATCTGAGACACGGCAGGGGGCTAAGACCTCCCTAAAGCAGCGAAGGCTTGGCTAGAAATTAATTTCTATTCTTTGCACAATGGCTCCTGCATCTTAATCCTCCATTGTCTTCTGGCTCTTATTTGCTCATTTTTGAATTCAGAGAACTGTGAATGTCACATCTTGAGCCCTCTTGCTGCCTTGGTATAAGTAATAAGTTGATAACAATGGCAGAGGCAAACTTGCACACTTTACGTCACAGAAGAGATATATATGGGTGGGAGAATTAACAATTCTATGGACCTGGCAGAAACCCACAGAATCTCTCCAGCTTTTATTATACCAGGCCCAGGCCCCTGAGAGGGGGAGGAAAGGGCAGTGAATGCAGGGGCACCTCCAGAGACCCTAAGGGAGTCCAACAATGTACTACCTTACGGGAGCATTCAGAAGAAAGGCACATGTGGGGTCAATTCTTAGATGAGAGGCTGGGAGAAAAGAGCTGACCCAGGGTGTGCTCAGGAGTGTAAGTGGCCTGGGTTGGGTAGCAGCTGTCTTCCTTCAAACATGAGAGTGAGACATCTCAGGAGAACAGCCTGGAAGCTGAAATTCCATTGATGTTTTAAAGTAGGAGAGGGGAAACAGGAAGTGGAAGGAGTTGGATACACCCACTCTCATTTCATCTTCTGGAAAGTGGCCAAGGAATCAAAAGCCACCTGTGAATCAGCAAAGATGACTGGACTTCACGCCCCTGTACCCAGCTATCCTTTACTTGAGATGTTGCTAGAGGGAAGGTATTTCTTTAGGATATCCCATAGCTCCTGGCCTAGTGGCAGGAGCTTCAAGTTGGCCTTCAAGTCAGACGCAGATTCTGGCTCTGCTTCTGTAAGCAAGCTATCCAGTCTCTCTGAGGCTCAGTTTCCCCACGTATAAAATGGAGCTGATAAAAATGACTGTACTGGGTTGTCATAAGTATAAGTGAGTTCATATCTGCAAAAAGGCATCTTGTTGATGATCAGTAATTTGTTCACTTTGTACTCAATTATTCTACCATATAGTTTGCTCTTTCTTTTAATAAGTAACATTTATCAAGTAGTTACTATGTGCAGTGCAATTTATTTACCTCCTAGCATTAGATTTTTTACAGCACAGTGAAGCTGGAACTCATTATTTCCATTTCATAGATGGAGAGATATAGATGATTTTGGAAGACTGTGAAGCTCACATCAGGATCATGAAATCCCAGAGTTAGAAGATGTTTGAGAGGTCACTTGGGACCACTGCTCCATTGTCCCAGTTTTTTGACAGTGTCATGGAGCATTAATTTGGACAGGTCTGGCGGTGAGGTGGAGCCCTTGTTTCAGACATGTCCTGGAGATGGCCTCTTCTCTGGGCCACCACTTCCCTGAATTACACTCTGACTTCTCCAGCATGAACCCCAGCATTTGTTGCTCTCCATTACTAGCTATAATATTTGGGGCAAATGCTCCAGCCTGTTTGAGCCTTCAGGTCCTGATCTGTAAAGTGGGGACAATAATAGAAAATGAATCTTAGGGTAATTGTGAAGGTTAAACCAAATGACATATTCAAAGTGCTTAGGATGGTACCTAGCACATGGTAAGCACTCAAAAGATGTTAGTTATTATTACAACTAACATACAGTTTTATGGATTTTCAAGGTATCCTTTTCACTTCCTTCCCCTCAGAGTCATTCTTCCTGGTGTCCCTCAGAGGACTCATTAGGTGTCTTACTAGGGATCTATCTTGTACACTATATAAAACCATGTTTCCAAACTTGGACATCTGCGTAGCCAGTTTTCCAAATGCTGTTCTTTTCCAAAGTCATGATTTCAAACTAGGAGAAGAATTGTACCCTCTCAGTGTTGGAGATACACTCCACCTTCCTGCCTATCATTTGCCCGAAGAAGAATAACTGGACATGAGCAGCAGGTGGTGGGCTTGATGAGTTGTGATGCGCTTTCTGTGGTGACCTGAACACATCCTAGGGAGACTGGGTCCAAATGCCTTTCCAGAACTTTGGGCTCAAGGTGCCCTGTTTATTTGGTAAGTTGATTATACCCGAGGGCAGAACCAATGTCCAGGCACTTGTAGACAGTTCAACCCAAGAAGATACCCAGAGGGGTGCACAGAAAAGTGGAAGGCAGGTGACAGGTCCATGGTACAAGTCGGCAGCAGGGCAGAGTGAGTGGGCTTAGGAATGAAGAGAGGAGGGGAGTGATAATAACTGGGGAGATAAATGAGGTCATGGGGAAAGTCACAACTAAAGTGCATGGAACAGTTATACACCATAACATTTATGGCTTTATAAAATGTGTACATATATGAATGGCCAGACAGAGCCACACGAGGAGGGAGGACTCAGTGAGAGAGTGAGTGCTCTGATTGGAAGCAAATGTGTGTGGGGCAGACCCAAGTCAGTCCTTTGTGCTTCTGCCGTAGGCAGGATATTTGATCAGAAGGGTTAGTTGGAGAAAGTTTTACCTAGCTATTGCCTGATGTAGTCCAAGGAGGCTTCAAAAATGTTTGTTTTAGATGTTAACAAATACGTTTACAACTTTGAGGCACATTTGGTATGAAATAAACTGCACATATTTGTAGTACTTAGTCTGATGAATTATGATATACCTCTACATCTGTGAAACCATCACCACAACCAAGTTACTGAACAAATCCATCACCATAAGTTACAATGAGGCTATTTAATAAGGTGAATGGTAGATTTTCTAGATGAGGCCAGCAGGAAGGCTGATTTCTGCTACAGTTTCAGCCTTGGGATAGAAAGCCCTGTCAATCATCTAAATTTAGAAAAGTACATTTTTCAGAACAGAAGTGCAGTATTAAATTGAGCTGTCCAAAAAAGGATAAAAAAGTGCCAGTAGAAGCAATTTTTCAATATTTTGTTTTTAGCACATCTGGAAAAAGTAAAGAGGTAGAAAGGAAATACCATCTTCAGCCAGAGGTCATCAGAACAGTACGGAATGCAAGGATGGAGCCTTGACCTCCATGTTGGGCAGAGCGACAGACGGTGCACACTATCTGATGCTGAAGAAAGGTCACAGTCCCATCCTTCTCCTCTAGAACATCTAGATTCATGGTGCATACCATTGGAGAGAAGCTGGATGCTACCCATTGTTTTCTTTGGGAAGTGTCTTTTTAATCTATGCCATACCCTAAGCACTTTGAGTCTGTGGCCAAATCTTTTATAAAGCTCTAAGAAAATTGTGAGAGTCGATGCTACAATTTGTTCCTTTTGCTCCATCTCTCCCTTCTGCTCCATGCTGGGCCATACCCTGCTGGGCGGTTGACTGTCTGAGCATCGTGGAGTGCGTGGGCAAGATGAGAATGACTGAGCTTGCAGGAAAGGCAGAGATGCCAGCTTTCTTTGGCTTCCATTTCTTAAATTATTTGTTTGAGAGAAAGACATGATATTCCTGGCACTGCTGTTCTCCACTGATCTCAGTGGTTTTTGAGCTGCTCAGAAGTAGACCTGCAGCAGGGTGGTAGTCACAGGCACAGTAGTAAAGTCCTTCATCTCTCTCTGATACCTTAGAAATGGTCAGGACAGCCTGGTTGTTTTGATTATCAATAGCACCTATGAAACCGTCTGTGAAACCAGGGCCATAGGTGTTGGATTCTCGGTATATGAAAGTCAGTGCACCATCCTGGGTCTTCCTGTACCAGTTTAAGTAGTAGTCACCGATTGTCCCACCTTGCATAGAACACCTGAGGGTGGTAGACTCCCCAACAGACACAGTCACTTCTTGGTTTTCAGGCACCAACACAACAGCTGACATGACTCCTGAGAGAAAAGATACAAGAGAGAGGCTCAGTGGGGGCTGAGATCATTGGGTAAGAGGCAACGTTTCTGAGTTCCAGGTCTTGGGAGCCTTGATGTCTCCTGTGCGGCTGCTTGCTTGGCTGGGTCCCAGGATATACCTTACCTGCACAGAAGAGGGAGACATGGATGAAGGAGTAGATCCTCTGCATGGCTCACTTGGTGCAGCTCTGCCTCCCAACTGGTTTCTGGGTGGTCCCACCTCTGAGTCAACACCTCCTCTGTGATGCACTTGTGCCCGAGGAAAGCAGTTCCTGTCAGCAACTGTTTTATTGCCCAGCTGCCCAGCGGAATCTTGCTGATCAGGGGAGGCTCATGGGGCCTACTCCTTGCCTGTTAATGGGATGACAATGCCAACCTCAAGACAGAAATGTGGGCAAGGTAAGTCAGGCCAACTGAGAGGAGGTTAGGGCAGCTATTTGATTGATTACAAGGTTTCTGCTTACTGCCTTAGAAGTTAAACTTGATACGGCTGCTCCATTTTCAAAGTAGATATACATGGTGGACTCTCTGTGGTGTGGTGATGTTAACAGTTAATACCTAGAGAAAGCATTATTGACATTTATAGCAGTAATAAAAAGAACCATCAAATGAGGAGATCAATAGCATGTGCACAATAACTCCAAGAATCTTGTAATGATCGTTGTGTCCACTGCAAACTCCCTCTTGGCAAAGTTGGATAAGGGTGATTCACCCATGTGTGAAAGAGCAATCCAATGAAACATTGTCTTCCAAATCTGAGCTGGAGTTTCCTAATCTTTATTGAGCTCATCTATCTTTTCTGAAGGGTTCTTAGGTCAGCTATGTTGAATTACACACAGCTAAATATTGTAAAATACTTAGAAACCACCATTACATCCCAATGTATGACAGCCCAAACATGTATGTGCTTCAAAAGAGGAGAGTGTTTCAATTTTGGGACCTACCCTTTTGAATTCAAAGACTAATAAAATTTGAAATTTTGAAATTAAACTGGTAAATTAGTTATTGGAATTAGAGGGTGCAGCAGAAGTTAGGAAGGGGGTCGCTGGTAAGCAAAAAGGCAAGAGCAAAGGTGGTTTCCCATATCTGAGAGTGAGTCTGGGGCCTAATTCCCACGTTAGTGGGGGAAAGATCTGGTTAAGCTTTTTTGGTTTCCCTAGTGTGACTGAGACTAGACTGCCTGGAAAAAAGGTAGACAAGCTCAAGTTTGCTTGGCCCCCGTGGTGGATGCTCTCCTTACCCACCTCTGCCTCACCTCACTTTGCCCTCCTGCCCATCCCACCAGCCACTCCTGGAGGACTGTGAGCAAGTGCTCTAGCCAGTCACATTTGGGGATATTATAAATTGTGCCATCAGTACTCACCTGCAGAACGTAATGGTGACCATGCTTTATAGTGTTTGAAAGTTGCCAAGGGCAACCTCTTTGGATTTATATACTTGATCTTTTTATATCAGGTTGCCTAGCTTTCGGCACATCCTATAAATCTAGTTGTTTTTGCTCTGGGCCAGACTCTGAAGATTCACTGACAAATGACAGATGTGGTCTCTTCTCTCATAGAGTTTATATGCTAGCATGAGAGCCGGTCATCATTTAATAATTTGTATAATTAGCTCCTCTATTGTGGCTGTAATAAGTATTCTGCAGGAGCAGGATTGCGAGAGCATGTCGTAGGGGCCCGCTGCTGGTCAGGAGGGCGGGGAAGGCTTCCCTGAAAGGGTGGTGACTTTGCAGTTGGGACTGAGTCTGTTTGCCCCTCTACTTTCACACACCCACCTGGTTCCTTTACTCTCTGGCACCCCATTTGGCTTATCCAACCCTTGGAAACTGTTAATGGGGGGAAAACTGAAACTGGAGAGTAGGAGGAGAGTGAGGTGGGGCGTTCTTATCCCAGACCCCTTCCTGCCAGGTGGTGGGTTGGCGGGGGTGCCTTCCTCTCCTGGAAGCTACAGCCTCTCCCTGACAGCCGCAGGTTTCAGTGAAGGCTCCTCCCCTCCATGCTTCAGGCTGAGGTGCTGGGGAGTCTCTGTGGCCAGTTTCTGGATGTCTTAGCATCTATTTTTGGTTTCTGATAACCCTTCTGTATTATTTTCCTACAACTGCCGTAACAAAACATCACAAACTGGGTGACTTAAAAAAACATAAGTTTACTGTTTCTCAGTCCTGGAGATGGGAAGTCTGAAATCACAGCGTCAGCAGGGCTGTGCTCTCTCTGAAGCCCATGGGGGGATCCTTCCTGGCCTCTTCCCAGCTTCTGGTGGTTTACTGATGACCTGTGAGATTCTTGGACTTGGCTTGCAGCTGCCTGACTCCAATCTCTGCCTTCATTGTCGTATGGTGTTCTCTGGGGAGGTTTTTGTTGTCATGTGGCTGTCTTATAAGGACATTGGTCATATTGGATGAGGTGCCTGTCCCGCTCTAGTATGACCTCATCTTAACTACTTACATTTACAGTGACTGACCCTACTTCCAACTAAGGTCATACTGTAAGGTACTGGGGGCTAGGACTTTACCATATCTTTCCTTTGAGGATACAATTCAATTCATAACACCTGCCCACATCTTTATGAATCACCCTGAGAGGGCCTTCTGTGTCCTGCTGGGATCCTGCCTGCGACACCAGAACACCAGGTATGGGGCATGTGTGGAGAAAGAACATTCTACATAAGAAATGAGGAGGGATGTGTGAGACTCTCTGTGTGTGTATAGCCCGAGGGAGGAAGAAGTACTGAGGGCTTAAAGCTATATTATTATCAAAAGGACCATTAGCAGGGTGCAAAATAAGCCTGTTTTTCTAGATAATTACTGTTGAACCATCCCAAATTATTCTGGAAGTCATTTTGAAAAGTCCTAAGAATGCGCATTATGTTTGTGACTGTGATTTATACCTTCCACAGATTAGAAGTAATTTTTAAGAATTTATTGTTAATGCCCCCAAACAACCTTCCTCTAGGCATAGGAGAGAGAGAGCTTGCTGGTGTGAATAGTAAATCAAAGCCAGAAGCAGAAGACCAGGAGAGGACAGCCCATGATTTGGTGGGAACGTGGGGCAGGGTGTGATTAGGGGAAGTGCTCCACCTGGTCAGGGACTGTCAGCTTGGCCTGGGTCTATGGCAGGCGTAAGATGGATGTGAACCCCTGGGAGGCCTAGTGTAGCCACACGCAAACCCTCCCTTCCTTCTTCTCCTCCTAAGACAAAGATACAAAGGATCTGGATAGGCCACACCCCACCCCAGTAGTTAGAGCCAAAGGACCCTAACTTTTTGGGCAAGCTGTGGAATTTGCCCACTCCCTACAGCCCCATATAAAAAGTGGTCTCTAACTGCCCCCAGGTGCAGACACCACCATTGCACTGCCCAGGTGGGTCACCCACCGCTTTCTTTCTTTCTTTCTTTTTTTTTTCAAGTACATTTATTTTAGGTTAATGTGAGGCTTCAAACAACCAGGTCAAAAAATTTGATTTTGTTAGATAGAGTCCTTCTTGTGGTATGTCTCACATACAAAAGGTATGCCAAACACTCCCACCCTGTGCCCATTCAGTGAGAGCACTCCGGCCCCTCCCCTTCCCTGATTACCCCTCCCCTTCTCTGATTACCTCTCCCCTTCCCTGATGACCCCTCCCCTTCCCTGATGACCCCTCCCTACAACTTTAATTGAAATGAGTTTTTCTCCTGGGTGGGCATGCATTAGATCATCTACTGACTTCATATTAGAATTGAGTACATTGGATAATTGCTTTTCCATTCTTGTGATACTATACTGAGAAGAATGTGTTTCAACTCCATCCAGGATATTACAAAAGATGTGAAGTCACCATCTTTTTATGGCTGAATAGTATTCCATGGTGTGCATGTACCACCACTCTCCCCTTTCAATAAACCAGGCTTGACCATCTCTGCTCTGGGGTCCTCTCCTCTGGGCCCCATTGTTTACACCTTTCATGAACAAAGCATAGCTTGGGTCCAGGTGCCCAGGTGGAAGGCAGAAACCTCAGTCAGGGCTCTGGATTGGACTCCACCCTTTCAAGCTCTGCACAGTCTGTGTTCCCCTCCTTGGCCTTGGGGCATGTCTGTCCCTTCATGTGACTTCTAGAGAGAATTCATTTTTTTCTTTACAGTCTGTAAAATCAGGAAAGATAACTCATAGTGTTTCTGAGAGAAATAAATGAAATTATACTTGCAAACAGTTGGCTCATTGCTTAACTGCTTGTTAATGTTCTCCTTGCCATAAAAATAATGATATCTGAGTGGAGAGGTGAGAGTGGTTTGGGGAGCTTTATCCCTTCTCCCCCATAATCTCCATCAGACTCCCATTCTTTCATGTCCTTCCCAGTCTTCTGTGTTATGAAAACACAGCCTCAAGGCGAGTTCCTATGGCATCTTCCAACCAGGTTTCTATTCTCAGCCTTTTATCTGCAGAAATTCAGAAGCTGTCATTGTATATGGTGTTCTATGATTTATAAGTGCTGCCTCACTGGTTATTTGGTCTGTTTTTATCTCCTGTGTAATCCTCCAGAAGCACCTGTTGAACCCATGTTGGTCCTCAAAATGCTCACAGAAGTGAAATGATTTTTTCTGCCCACAGGATGTCTCACCTGAAAGCAAGATGCTGTCCAGTATACACACGAGTGAAAGAAGAGCACTAAGAAGCTTGTTCCCGTGATCACAGCCACAGGAAGGACCCAGGTCTTTGGGGTGTGGTGCTAAAAACAGGCCTCGCCTTTACAGCAACTTCTTCTGCCTTCAGCCCTACCTGACAAGGGCGGGTTAAGAAAGGCACCGCCGGCCCTAATGCACAAACCACCATGAGTTTTCCTGCTTTTCTATTAGCGTCAAATGGCTGGAGATGGCTGTGAGGCTGATGCAGTTAATATTTCATTTCCAGGGCCAAGGTGCTGGTTGGGAGCACCAGACAAATTAGCCAGCAGATTAAACAGTGACGGAGGAAAGATGTGTTTATGGCCTCCCTGGGAACAGAAAGAAGAATGAATGACTTGAAGGTGGAGGAAAACTTAGCAAGTCTTCTGATCCATGTTTCAGACCTCACTTACCTTAACCTTGAGTAGAAAGTTGCTTTTCCCGTTCTTTAAATGAGTTCTTTGAACTCACATTTCTTTGAATTTGTACAGACTGTTGAGGAGCAGGGGGCTGGGTAGCCCTGTCTGCTCAAATAAGCCTCAGAGAGAATATTACATAGAATACTTGTGGAAGGGGTCCTGGAACTTGGGGTCCCCTTTCCTCATTGCCCACTGTAGTAGTCAAGTGGCAGCTTGCAGTGTAGACTACTGAGTTTAAACTCAGAAGAGCTGGGTTTGCGTCTAACTCCACCTCTTGTAAGGCCTCTGGTTTCCTGGACAATGACATGGGAATGACCCTGCTCCATGTAGTGCTGGTAGTTGTGAAATTAGGCACATGAGTATACCTTGTAATCTAAGTTAGAGCTGCCCTGGTGCTCAGGTGACCCAGGCTGCAGTGTGTGTCCCACCTAGAGGCTGAGCAGTGGCACCATGGATAGGGCAGCACTGATTAATCCCCTCCTCTCTCCAGGGACAATTGTCTGCTTGAATTCTCAGCTCTACCAGGAAAAGCATGCGGGAGACCAGGGCCACAGAAGTCTCCTTGTTGGCATACAAAGGTTAGGGAGCTGTCTCAGTTCTTTTTATATCAGGACATAATATAATTATTCACCTCCCGCTCAGCTGTTTGGCACTGACAATTTTTGCTTCTTCTAAAAGGAGCAAATGTCTGTAGCTCTCGTTGCCCTAACAAGGTATCTGGCTTGATTCCTAAAAGAAAAAAAAAAAAAAAGGCAAAAGGAAGACAGAGAAATTGAGGAGCTGTATCAGAGTATCAGGGGATGGGGTCCTGGTGTGGGATCCACCTTCCTTTTCAATGCCATGGACTCTCCCAGGGGTGGTGTCACTGGGGGAGTCATTTATTTATTCATTTTCAACCATCTGGCAAGCATCCATTAGCTTCAGGGGTGTTTTCAGTGCTGGGCTTGGATCTGTGGGGAAAGCAATGTTTTGGGCTCTCAGGGGGCCCCTGAGACCAGGCAGCTGCAGGGCCTATGGTTCTGGGACTCCAGGGCCGCTCTCAGCTGAGCAGTAGGACAGGTGGGCAGGGCCTCTGCATGGCTTCCTGGGGGCTGAAGCACTCTGTTCTGGACCACCTACTGGCCCTTTCTTACACATCTCAACCCTCTGGCCTGTGTGCTCTTGGGTCTGCAAACAATGAGGAACTAAAATAAACCTAAATCACCAGATGTCCATGTTGTCAGAGAACAGCCTTGCTAGTTATACAGACATTCTGGGTCCTTTTTCTTTCTGTTGCAAATAGCAACATCTTCCTCCTACAGGGAGGCCAAGAGTTTGGCAGGGGAGATGCTGATATTTAGCTTCAGACTGCTGGTAGTGCTTCTTTGCCTCATATTTGTGAATGCTTCTTTAATTTTTTTGATGCAATCTATTTATTTTGGATCTTGTTTTTATACACCAAGGCAGCTGCTTCCTAGGAAGACAGATATACTTTGCCAAAATGCCAATCATCCGTAAGATAAAAGCCTATAACCATAGCACAAGATTTAATGGAAAATATTATTGCATTAGATGTAATTTTTAGCAGCAGTTAAGTGCCTCCTGTAGTACTCTGCCCATATCAAGCGCCCTGTAAACGTTGGTGCTGGACTAAAGAAAACACGAAACAAAACAAACATAATGGGAAGATGGAGTAAGTGGAGCGGGCAATGAAAATTAAATGAGAAAGAACAAAGTTAATGCATGAAACAAGATTTAATGGAGTATTATAGGAATTATCTACTGAAAGGACAAAGTAGAAAAACTAAAAATAAAAAGGAAATTAAAGCTTAGATGCGAGGAATGGGGAGGCAGAGGAAAGCTGGGGAGGGAATTAGGACAATTACTTCCATGCAGTGGTTCTCAATCTTGCCCCTACATTGGGACCTCCCGCAGAGTTTCCAGAAACCCTGAAACCTGGGTGCTTCCCCCCAGCCTCCAGAGTCCGATTTAATTAGTCTGAGGTGGGTTCTTGGCAACATGGTTTTAAAAACCTCCCTAGAGAATTCTCATGTGCAGGCCGGGGTTGAAAACCACTGTGTAACAAGTGAAGACTTGTTACAGTGTCCCCCAGGGGACAAGGCAAAGGTGTCTCCTGTGGTCATGAGGGCTGCTGTGGGATCAGGGTCTGCGGGGCTTCTGCTCCTGCCCTTGCTCCATAAGCTGTGAGGGGCCCGTAGCTCTCCTGCCTGGTGAGCCTCACTGCTGGCTTTTCACAGACGAGGGCTGGGAGGGCCCAGGTTAGCACCGATTGTCGTCTTTCCGTTCCTCTCAGCTTCTCCAGTGTGCTGGGCACTCAGGGGGCACGTACTAAGTATCTGCTAGGTGCCAGCATCCTTGCCTTCTGAGCCCTTGTGTGCAGAGTCAAGTGGGCTAAGTCTGTGTTGTTGGTTCCTCCTCCTAATTTTGCCCTGACTTTTCAGATCTAAATTCTGTCCTATCCAGCTTTCTTCTGAGAGGTGGAATTCAGCCAGGAGGGTCCACTAGCTGTGATTTCTTATGCTAGACAACATATCACTCTGCACACACACGTGTGTGTGTGTGAGAGAGAGAAGAGAGAGCGAAAGAGAGAGAGATGGAACATAGCCTGCAGCACACCAGATCACGGAGTGACGGGTTCTTGCTATTTTTCAACTTTGTTTTCTCTTCTCCTTCCTCCATTTTGATTTTTGTCATATAATCCCCAAGCTCACAGCAGACCACACTAGTCTGAGGAGGCCTGTCATTAAGAGTGAAAATGTGTCCCGTTCTCTGAAGAGGCCACCTGTTTTTGGAGGAAGGTTGATTACCTTCTGCTGTCCTGGAATAGCAGATTTCCCAGTGAAGATTTGCTGCTGCAGAGAAAGCTGTGGGTAGAATGTAAAGTTATTGCTGTCCCTGGAAATCCACTTTGATTCCCTGCTTGCTGGAAGACTGTAACAGAGACAGAGGTTTTCTTGTAATAATAGACTAACCTTATGTCTTTGGTGATTAAAGCCAATTTATGAAAAATAAAAAACAAAAAAATGGTAATTTTATATTTCCATTTGACAATATCCTGAGAAAGGTAAAAATGGAGAAAAAAAAGAAACAAACAAACAAAAAAAAAACACCTGCATTGGGACCAGTTGGATAATTATTTTAAAAGGGGCCTGAACAGAAGCCCTTCCCACTTTGTAGTATTTCCTGCTATAAGAAAAAGCACTTCCCACTTCCCTCCTCTGAAATGGAGAAAAGAATGTTGCTCAAGGTTCTCGGTTGGGCGTAGGCTGGGGGGATAGCTCAGGGTTAGGGAGAACCTAAATGTTTTCAGGGTGGGACTTAGGAGGAAGTAGAATGCGGATGCTTTAGTGCTGATAAGGAGCTCAACTTTTGCAGCTGCAACTGCACCTCTGTGGAAGTAAGATCTTCTTATATACCTCTCATATCCCTCTGGCTGCCGTGTGTGTCCTTTAGGGCACAGGGCGGTGACATAACTCGGCTCTCCCAGGACCCTAAGGAAACTCCTGCTCATCTCTCACAGGGAAGCAAATAAAGGGCAGAGGGAGAGGAGAGAGCTGTGGGAGCTTGTCTGCCAGTGACACCCTCCTTGCTTGTCTCAGCAGGAGAGAGAGTGAGACGACCCTGTCCTGTGGGCTACTCTGTGATGACAGAAGAGAGAGAGGACAGATGGAGAGGATGCACTCCCTTCTCCTCGGGACAGAGGGTGGTGGGTCTGGCCCTCTGGGGCACAGTCAGAGGCAAAAACTTGTATCATCCAGTTCCCCAGGGTTCTCCCAGTTCCTGGGCTCTCAGCTAATCCATCTGCTACTTTTTGCTTAGTGATTGGGAGGAGAGAGGAGCCAGGCTGAAAGAATGCCAAAACATGGAGTCGGAGCTAACTGGGGAAATAATGGGAGAGAAACAAAATCACTGCAGGGCATTTTGGGGAAGGTAGCTGTGAAGACATAAAAATTAAAAAGTGGCCCTGAGGGTAGCTTTGGGGACTGGAAGAAGAGAGGTCTTATACCGTGAAGAGGGAGAGTTATACAGTATTTGAGCAGGATCTTGACTCTATAGTGGCTTGGCCACTATGGCCCAGTGTCCTGGCCATGCCCCAAGGGCCTACTTTGCACCTGCTGCTGCCTGTAGCCATGACCTCTGTCTCACAGGCATTCTCATTGGTTATGTGGGGTTTACAATGGGTATTCAGTGGTGAGTGGAGACAGGTGTAGCAGCAAGGACTGGGGGAAATACAGTTTAATTATAACATTCACCAGAGACACCACAGTTAAGAGTGGTTGTTTTCTAAGCATCACTATATTGCTGTGTCAAAGCCTAGTTTAGAATGCAAGGGCTGTTATATACATCATGTATATGACAAGTTAAAGGGCTCTTAACATGGAGCGGTGTAATGAATGCTTAGAAGATTATTGAATAGAAATACAAGCCATCCAGTTGGCAGGGCTTTAACTGCAAAGTGGTCTGAGAGTGCATAACTGAGTAGTGACTGTGGGAACTTGGGAAGGCACAAGGTAGGAGGGCTAAGGACATACTCTGTGCAGCGAGACTGTCTTTGCGTGATGAACAACCTCGGCATTCATCAAACTGAAATAACATTGTGCATGAAAGTACGATACATTGGACAAAGCACACAGTATCAATCTAACCCAGCCGCGGTGTCCAGGTTGTGGGGAGAAACCAAGGATGGAGGATAACAAAAGATGCATATGCTGAGAGGCTGGAGGCCCATGGTCCAGGGGACGAGGATTTCTGGAAGATTCAACTGACAATCCATCTCTATCAGAATTCCGTATTTCTAAAAGTGCCAGCTCAAGCCTCAGATTGGTGACCCCGAGGCTGAGCTGAGAGTCACAGCTGCAGTGTGCTAGGATGACTGTTGCCTTTCATCACAAACGTGCTGTGTTTGTGTTGACTCTCCATGTGGTTGGGGAGGCAGCTGGACAGTACACCAAGTGCCGAGAAGAAACTCCTAATGCCGCTGCCTGCCCAGGGGACTCCTCGTTAGTAAATGTTATAGTATAAACTATATGTCCAGGGAAGTACAATAGGGAACGGACACTAGTGGAGAAAGAAAATATAGTTTAAAATACCATGGCCAATGAGAAATGTTTATTTTTGCAGAAAAGATGCAATTCTGGACAATTTTCCTCTTATTTTGATAGGCTCAACACTGAGCTTCAAGTATGTGCTGAGAACAAATTTCCTCTAAGGTAACCAGGATGAGAAAAAGCAGCCTCTCTGTACACACATGTGGGAGCTGTGCCAATAGAACCGCATCCACATTATAACCGGGTCCTCCCGGGGTGGTGATCGGGACCCTGATTCACTCAGATGATCAGCAATATAAAAAGGCTCTCAGCTTTGCTCTAGCAATAGTTAGGTTCTATCAGTCCTCTTCTCTTCTAAACACATTAGGAAACCTAGCCGATTTTGACTGATGGAAGAGGCCTTGGGAGAAGCTCGGAAAGGAACAGCATTAAAATTCAGATGAAGGGCCAGAGGTGCGGTTGCCACACGCTATTGTTAGAACTGCTGCTGAAACATCTTTCTGCAATCCTGGGAGTCTTCCTCTTCTGACCTCCTCTTTGGCCCTGAGTCCAAATTGAGGAGTCAGCATTATGCGACTGCACAGTTACTCTGGGTGGGAGAGTTTTACCCAAGTCCCTTGTCTTCTTTTTGTCTTTTCATTTCAGATCCAAGCGAAGGGTATTGTGAAAAGTAAGTCATCCATGGCTGTAACGCGGCAGCATCGCCAGATGGGGAGCGGGAACGTTGGCAATCTGTAAAACCTTTGAGCAGTTTCTGTGACCACAAGGGACTATACTGGCTCGATTTAGCATTTTTAAACTTAAATATTCACCTTATGCCCATATATGTATGTGTTCTCTCATTTGAGGTTGTTCATTTGGAAATGCTGAAGGATGAGGCATTATTTCTTTAAATGAAATATTCCCTTTCATTACATCTGTGTATCAGTGATCCCTTAAGCAGGAATTTGGTTCAAACATTGAACTCAAGAATCATGTATTAAACAGTTATGATGCAATACACTGCGGTAACTGATGATGAAACAGACCAAAGATTCCAGCCCTAGAGGGGTATAAATTAGGAGGAGCAAGAAGGAGGTATCCAAACATTCATGGCTAAAGAGAAAGCACATGAAATAAGAGAGGTAAGTGTTAAAGTGATTCAACTGAAGGAGGTGGTGGGTGATTGTAGCCTCAGAGGACAGTTTTGCATTGGAGACACAAATGTGGGCGTCACGAGTGTGCGTGTAATGCAAAGCTGGGATCATGAATGAGATCTTCTAGGGAGAGACAGAAAAGAGAGGTCCAGGCAATGGCCCTGGATGTCTAGTACTTGGGCCACCAAAGGGGACTGAGATGAAGCCCCTAGTGGCGTAGAGGACACTCGTGGCAAGTATGGCATCTCAGAAGCTAAGTGTGGGAAGCATTCCGAGAAGGAAGGAGGGCCGACAGTGTAGTGCCCCGCTGGGAGGCTGTATGATCACCAGCTATTTGCCTGTGTCTGTCTCCTCTTACTTTAAACTGGTATATTCACGAGGGCAGGAGCCTTGTCTGTGTTGTTCACACTGTGTACTCAGTGCCTGGCACAGTACTTGGAACAGAGTAGGACTCAAGATGTATTTGTTGCATAAAGAAAGGAAGGAATACAAAGCCAATGCCAAGTGTTTATACTTAAGTCAGTAGGCAAAGATTGGTATATGAATAGCGTTTTCAGATTCCTGATGTTGAGTTTGGTCTTAGCAAAAATGCAAGTGTCCTTCTGGAGGCCTGTCCAGACTCATTGGCCTTGGGCACACCTCTTTTCAATGTCATCCTTAGGTGTCCTTCGATCTGGAAGCTCAGAAGAAACAGCAGGAATCCAGCTGACTGATCCCCCTGTAGTCCTGTGGGACAGTGTTTGACTCTAAAATTTCATGAGGTATTAATGGGTGTGCCATTTCAAAAAGAATTCTGTGATCCCAATCCCTAAACTAGGCATCTTTATAGCAGAGCAGTTAATATGATAATAACTGTAAATATTAAGAGGGGGCTAGTAACATGTAGCTTTTGCCAAAATTATCTGACCACAGACTTCTTTTGAATTGCATAACAACTATTACTTTCTTGAGGGAGAGTGACATTCTGAAGATCAATTTGGCAAATAATTGTGCCAGAGTTTTGCGATGATTCTAAGAAGGAAAAAAATTTCCTTTTTAGTTGACATCAGGAGAAACTCCCCATAAGGAAGATAAATTACACGGTAGAGTCAGAGGGTGTGGTAGGCTGTAATTATTATTCTGAAGTATTTGATCCCTCCTGTGCACAAGGATGATCAATCGTAACCCATTGCTGTGTGCCTTGCAGTGCCTTCTGTGGGAGGGGTGCACGTCCCTCTGGGTGGGCTTGGCTGTGAAAGGTCTTGGCTGATGGGTGTGAGCAGATGTGATGTCTGCTGTGCCTGAGCAGAAGCTTTGAGAACCATCCTGAGTTTCCTTTCTTTTTCTTTCTTTCTTTTCTTTTATTTATTTTTTTGAGACAGTCTCACTCCATGCCCTGGGTAGAATGCTGTGTCATGGTAGCTCATAGCAACCTCACACTCCTTGGCTTCAAGTGATCCTCCTGCCTCAGCTTCCCAAGTAGCTGCAACTACAGGTGCCCTCTGTAATCACAACCCCTGGATAATTTTTCTGTTTTTAGCAGAGATGGCCTCTTGCTCTTGCTCAGTCGGGTCTTGAACTGCTGAGCTCAAGGGATCCACCTGACTCGGCTTTCCGGAGTGCTAGGATTGTAGATGTGAGCCACATGCCTGGCCTCTGCCTTGAGTTTCTGCTAGTAGCTCCCTTGTTCTTTCTCATCTGCCATAAGAACAGTGTGTCACAAATAGTGACTTATCTTTCAGCCTGGGCTCTGGAATGGGAAGACACAGGGAGTAGAGCTTAGCAGCCGACTTGTAGCCACCAATGTGTAGTAAAAGCAGCAGCAGAAAGCAAATGTTTATTGCTGGAAGCCACTGAGGTCCTGGCACTGTTGTTACCACAGCACAATTGACTTAATACAAAGAAGAAAATATGGAAAGTTGACATGAATGTGATGGCTGTTTTCTCCCAAAGCTCTCAGAAGAGATAGCTCTAGAGAAGCAGAAAGCAGAATCAGAACTGCTCAGTTTATAGTTGAATTGTTTTTTTTATACTTCACAGGAGAAAAATTTTACTTGCTTCGATTAAAAACAACTCCATGAACAAAAACGGCTCAATCTAGCCCAGATAAAGATTGATAGATCTACGAGGTTATAAGGTGCTGACATATCTGAAGAAGAAATCTTGCTATTTCACACCAAATGAAATCAAAGAACACACCAAAGTGAGAGTTCACTGCCAGCCCCCCCAGCATAGTTTGCTTCCCAGTAGAGCGTGTGACTTCCTTAATACTGTCTCTGGGTTTCCACAGTCTCCGTTAGCGGGATGGGAGGAAGGAGGTCAGGGCC
The DNA here is from genome assembly GCA_963574355.1 of Loris lydekkerianus. Lineage (NCBI taxonomy): Eukaryota > Metazoa > Chordata > Mammalia > Primates > Lorisidae > Loris > Loris lydekkerianus. The sequence continues at coordinate 57,483 of CAUYPK010020748.1, read as the reverse complement.
CAGCAGTGCCAAATGGTTTTTTAGTAACAAAGAGTTCAAGGGAGTCATCATTATTCAAGAAAACATTATTTCCTTCTCCCCTTCTTCTTTTCTTTCCTTTTCTCTCTTCTTTCCTTTTCTTTTCTTTTCTTTTTTTTTTTTTTTTTGGAGGCAAGAGTCTCACTCTGTTGCCCTGAGTAGAGTCAGCCTAGCTCATAGCAACCTTAAACTCTTGGGCTGAAGCAATCCTCCTGCCTTAGCCTCACAAGTTGCTGGGACTACAGGTGTGCACTACCACGCCCCACTAATTTTTCTAATTTTGTATTTTTAGTAGAAATGGGGGGGGGGGTCTCCTTCTTGCTCAGGCTGGTCCTGAACTCCTGGCCTCAAGGAATCCTCCTGCCTCAATCTCCCAGAGTGTATAGACATGAGCCACCATGCCCTGCCCTCTTTGCTTTTCTTAATTTTCAATCTTTAGTACCATTTTAGTTGGTCTGTTTCATGGGTGTCCAATAGCTGCATTTTAGAAATATCAAAGCTTTATTTGGCAGGGAATTAGCTGCATGCTGTGGTTGTAGATCCCCTATGAAAGCTCTGATACACAGTTCTTTCCTCACAAAGAGAGACCGTGTCTGGTTTAGGGCTCGGTATTTTCCATCACATTTCAGTTTATTTTTAGTTATTTGTATTAACTTGTAAACACTGAAAACATCTTGGACAAAGATAGGTTGTGTGTGTGTGTGCTGTTGAGAATGCTCCTCTTCCTCCCTGGCCCATCTTGAGGACCCCCCAAGTGTCCCCTCCTCAGGGGAGTGCATGTTCCCTGAAGAAGCACATGTCCCCTCCTCTGGGATGCCCTCCCCCGCTCCAGGCCCTCGCTTCCTTCCTCCACTGCAGTACTGTTTGCTCCTTTCTCTATCCATAAGTGTCTATTTTCCTGTCTGTTTCTGCCACTACAAAGAGCCCCTGGAGGACAGGAACTGCGCTTTGGTTGCTTTTGTAACTCAGCATGTGGCACAGCCCCAGGAGTATTGTCCGTGCTCAGTACATATTTGAGGGATGAGAATATGCATCTCTGTAATTACAGACTTGTGCATTTTAATAATATAGCTGCTGAAAATAGCCACACAAAATAAAAACACCAAAAGGGCTCATCATAAGCCTAGCCAGAAGTTGCTGAGAAAATAATAATCATATCAAGCCCCCTGATTTCCTCATAGCTGGCTAGAGTCTTTGGGCAGGTTTTACCTACCCATTAAGGGTCCCTGTGGGAGCTGCTCAGACTTGTGGAGCCCCCTCTGACCCTGCTCAGTTGTCCTCTGTGCCCAAGAATGGGCTCTTGAGTATTCCAGACAGAAGAGGTGAAAACAGGTACCTCTGAGAAGTCTTAGACTTCAGCTCAGGGTGATGTTGGAGTCTCCAAGACCGCTTAAAAATCAGAATGTGGCAAGTCTAGGAGCCCTACTGCAGCCCAGAGGCTATGATGCTGATCAAATTCTGGGCAATCTATTCATAGAGCTATGTTTATGGAATTTGTCAGGTTCGATGACAAGTAAAACCAGGTCCTTGATTTCACAGAGCCTATAAACTAGTGAGGAAGTAGGTATTACCAAATTAATGGAATATTACAAACATATATGAAAGCATTTTAAAAGACCCCAAACGAACTTGTCAGGAGTCCCAAGATGACTTTGAGGAATTAATATGGAGATGACTTTGATCTAAAAGATGAGTAGGAATTAAACAGGTGTTGAGGAGGTGGGAGGGGTGATCCACAGGGAGAGAATAATATGTGCGAAGGCCCTGGGGTTGGAGGCACTTGGTGTATTCAAGTAATTGGAAAAAGACAAGTTGGACAGGAACATGGAAAGTGAGGGGTGGGGCAGAGCAGGCAGAAGGGGGCCAGACTGTGCTGGATCTTAGAGATTTTTTTAAAGGATTTTAGTATTATGCCTAAAAGCAATGGAAAGTTGCTGAAGAATTTTTAATCAGGAACATGGAATAATCATATTGGTATTTTAAGGAGAACACTTGCTGCTTTGGGGAGGACATATTGGGAGGTATCAGAAGCAGATAGCTTATTAAAAAAGATATAGAGATTAATTCCAAGAAGAAGATGGTAGTTTAAACCAGGGTGATGGTAGTGGATGATGGAGAGCAGTGGATGGTCTGAGATGATTGTGTTATTCACTGAGATAGGGGACTTTAGGAAAGCACTATAGGTGCAAGAAAGATGGTGATTTAAGTCTTGGGGTTGAGGTGAAGTGTGTTTGGGACAGCTAAGCAGAAACTTTGGTTAGGTGGACACACAGATATTAATTCATGTATTCAACACATATTTATTGACTATCCACAGCATGTTAGTCACTCTATTAAGAATTGAATGGTGCAGGAAAATATATTCAACTTGGATTCTTCCCTAAGGAGCTTAGAATTTATTAGGCAGTCGTGAGGAATGGTTGGACACGATAGCTATCTTCAGATATTTGAATATGTGAAGGTGAACTCAAGTCTGTGTTGCTCCAGAAGGCATAACAAATACAAAGAAAGAAAGTTATAGGGAGGCAGAATTCAATTTGGTATAGGAAGTGATTTTTTGAAATAAAAACTGCCATTGAAGATATTTAAATTGAGGTTAGATGATAATTTATTCAATCAATATTTAATGAACATGTAAATTGAATGGAGAGATTCCTGCTTAACCTTTAAGATCCTTTTGGCTTTCAAATTCAATGGTTCTAATTTTCTGTTTAAAATCTTAATTGTTCATAATGAAGGTGATGCCTTGAATTTCTTTGAGTCCATTTCCTTATTTGGACTCTACCTATACAATCCCTGGGAACTTTCAGGATGGTGGAATGAGTCACTCCTTAAAGTTATGACACCTTCAGAATATACAAGGTGTTGCAAGATAGAAATAACATTCTCTTCAATGGCTGGATGTGGCCTCCTCTGGTGCAGGGGAAGAGGTATGCTTACATGGTCTTAGATTCCTTTCTTTTCTCTTGCCTCTCATTCTTAATCAGGGTTCCGCCATGTTGGATGACCTGTTTGCATGTGCAGCTAGCTGATGGCACTTGGACCCAGGATTCCTCCTCCTTGCTGCCTTGGCCATCAGATAAGAAGCTTCTGTTTCTAGCTGACACCATGCCTATGGACTCCTCTGCTTGGAGCCTGGGGGGAGGGGCAGGTCTAGTCCCTCCCAACCTCTGACAGGTGAATTCAGATTTTTTAGTGGGTTGGCAGACACTTTTTGGGATTTCTTTTTTTTTTTCAGTTTTTGGCTGGGGCCGAGTTTGAACCCGCCACCTCGGGTGTATGGGGCCGGTGCCCTACTCACTGAGCCACAGGTGCTGCCCGACTTTTTGGGATTTCTCTTCACTGCTCTGAATTCTTTCCAATGAGCCCTTCTCATGATGGATAAAAATCACAGAACCAGAACAATGGAGGCAAAATAATATAAATTTAGCCAACTCTCAATTGCCTTTACTAGTAGAATGAGGGTAGACCATGAACAATACAAAAGTAACAGCTGGTGTTCGTGGCATTCATCTGGCTTTGGGAGTTCTACAGAAAACACTTGGTAGGTCCTTCAGTGGCCCTGTCTCCCTGTAGTCTGAGGCTTCAGGTATTATACAAAAGGCCTCCTCAATTACTACCAGCAAGCTCAGGAATTACTTGAATTTCTCCAGGTTTTTAACCTTAATTCTTATCTGGATTCTTTTCTCATTTTTGTCCCTGCTCCTTGGCTCTAGGGTTTGTTTTTCATGCTCACCTCTTGCCCATCTCATGTTCAGAGTTTCCCCATCCAACAGGAGTCAGAACTTCCTCCTATCCACCTTGGAGGAGAAAGTGTTCACTAGAGACACATGTTCTCATGTCTCCTGTCCCTCCTCTTCCCAACAATCAGACTAAATCAGACACTAATGCATTATGTTGTTTTTTTTCTAGCTTGACCTTGAGTTAAAGTTGTGTGGCACAAGATCCTGGGTTTCATCGCGTCGTCCCATGATGGTGTGGTAAAAAGTATATTGACTCAATAAATATTAATTCATTTCCTAATTTGCTTGTGGATGAAGGAGATATGGTCATACCTAGAATTTATGTAATACTTTTTTTCTAAGAAGCATACAAGGACACAAAATCACCCCCAGTAAGAACATTTATGATATTAGTAACACAAATAATCTAAACCTGATTTGGAGATGACCGGTTATTTACCAGCAAGTCCCAGGCACACCTGTACATCAGGGTCCCTTCAGGGGTATTTTTTACAAATATGAATTCTTAGGCGGCATTTAGGAAAGGTAACTTATATTTTCCTGCCTCCAGGAAATTAGTGCTTCTCAAATCTTAATATGTGTATAACTTACCTAGGGAATCTTGCTAAAATGTAGGTTCTGATTCAATAAATCTAGAATTCATGAAATTCTGCATTCTGAAAAACTTCCAGGTGATACTGATGCTGTTGCTATAGACTACACTTGGAATAGCAAGGCCTTAACCAGTGGTTTCCCCTCCAGGGGGAGGGAAGGGCTGTAGGAAAGGGAAAAGGTTGAATTAGTTAGGAAGCCAGAGACCCACACCAATTCAATAAAAATCTTTGGGGATATATCCTATACATTAGTATTTTCAAAGATTTTCCCCAGGAGATTCAAATATTCAGGTGGATCTATTATTCTAGAGATGCCTTGACTGCATCTAATGTCAATTTCTCTGTAGTCAGGGCAGGAGAATTTGGGCACATCTTCCTTATATTAAAAAGTCAAGGCCAAGTGTGGTGACTTGTGCCTATAATCCTAGAAGTCCTGGAGGCCAAGGCAGGAGGTTTCTTTGAGCTCAGGAGTTTGAGACCATCCTGAGCAAGAGTGAGACCCCATCTCTACTAAAAATAGAAAAATTAACTGGGTATTGTAGCGGGAGCCTGTGTTAGTCCCAGGTACTTGGGAGGCTGAGGCAGGAGGATCACTTGAACTCATGAGTTTGAGGTTGCTGTGAGCTAGGCTTGATGCCATGGCACTCTAGCCTGGGCGACAGAGTGAGACTCTGTCTTGAAAAAAAAATCAAAATCAATAGTTCCTCTTCTGTTTATAGAATTTCTCAGAGCATGTCCTTAGACCAACTGCATCAGCATCAGTTAGGGTACTTATAACAAATTCATATTTCTGAGGCTGCCCCCAGACAGATTGAATTAGAATCATTATAGCTTAAGCTCAAAAATCTGCTTTGGAAACAATCTCTCCAAGTGCTTTGTATGCACAATAAAGTCTGAGAGGTACTGGAGTTTATAAAATAAAATCATATCTCTTTAGCCTTGTGGTCAGAGGTCTTTAAACAATTTGGTGACGACCAGAGTTTCTGAGCCCTCTCTTAACCTGCTCCACTGCATTAATGTCCTGTAGTAAGCAGCCTCTAGTTGGCCCCATGGTCCCCACCTCCAGGTATTCATGTAATCCCCTCCCCTTGAGTGTGGGCTGCATTTACTGACTTGCTTCTACCAAATAAGGTATGGTGGAAGTGATGGACTGTCACTTTCTAGATTAGGTTACACAGAGACTATGTCTTTCAGCTTGGATGCCCTCTCTTCCTCAGAATTCTCAGGGAGGCAAGCTGCCATGTTCTGGGGAGTCCCATGGGGATGCCCACGCGAGGACTCAGGCCTGACAAAATCCACAAGAGTGAACTTGTAGTGGATCCTCTTCCGGTCAATCCTTGAGACAACTACAGCCCCAGCCAACACCTCGATAGCAGCCTGATGAGGGACCTTGAACCAGAGGATCTAGTTAAACCACACCTAGACTCTTCACCCATAGAAACTGTGAGATGATAAATATTGTTTTGACACTTTAAGTTTTGAGGTTATTTATTGCGTAACAATAGACCCTTAGTATGCCCACCCTGGAGCAGCCTTCCTCCTCCTCTCACTTATCCAGGTTCCCTCACCTTTTCTAGGGAACTTTCCCCATAGTGATTGGTCCTTTCATGAACTCCTAGATTTCTGTGCATGAGTCAGTAACACACACTGTTGTATAGTATTTTCATATTCTTTTGTAGTCCTTAATTGTAATTTCTAATGCTCTATCTTTAAAAAGAAATTGTAAACACATTGATGAGAATAGAATTTAGGATAGAACTTGCCTTAGGAGTCTTTCTATTCTTATGATTTATCCCAAAACCATGAATATAATCAGTGCCCTATAAAATCATGTGATGAAGATGATACTATAGTGAAAGAAATATTGACTAGAAAGCCTCAGGAGAGTTGACTTTTAGTTGTAGTTTTCACAATTATGTCTGCTCTATGTCCCAATCCCTGATTTCTAACCTTACGTGGAGAGGGGGTTCCAGACAGATACATAAGCAGAACAAAGAGTTGGTTGAGAGTCAGTAGGATTAAGGCCCTTCCCTTGATGACTCTCCAATGTTTGACCTTTAAGCCCCCTGCCTTGAGTATGCTCAGTGGGTCTTTAGGCCTTGGCTCCCTGTAGTTCCAAACATTCTTGGCTCACCCATTTCAACTTGGGACTCAGGAATCTGTTTATTTTTATTTAATTGACTGATGACCAATGCAGAAATCCCACATTGCCACAAGTAATTGTCTCCAAGATCTCTCTCAGCATGAAAAGCCTGTGCATTACCCCTTTCTCCCCACCCCCACAGGTTCCCAGGACTGCTCTGTAGCTAAGGGAAGATATAAAACATTTAATACCTGAAATCACTATGGAAACATCCCAGAAAACGACTCCATTCATCCTTCTTCACAGGGTGAAGTTAAAGCTATCTTTAATAGGCTTGGAAATTTTGATTAGAATGGTAATGGAAAACCATCCTTGCTTTATCTAGTCTATGCACACGAGCACTTTCATAATAAAGCCTGCAATGAGCTACGGCATTCATGACAGTAAAAGTCCTGTTTATCTCAGCCTGCCTGCACAATGAGAGCGCCGATTCAGTATTGAAAGCTATTATTTTTAACCTTTCCTCAGGAGTCTGAAGAGGCAGGTGCAGGGCCCCCTTGTTCTCTCCACATCAACTCTACCAACTTCTTCTGTCCTCTTCAACTGATAAAGAAGGCTCCTCTAAACCAGTTGTAAAGATAAGGCCCTTGACCCAACTCAACTCCTGGCCTCTCTTATCAGATGTTCCTGTGGAAGTTATGCGGTGGTCTCATCTCAGATGTGGTGTGCATTTTAGCTCAATGTAGCTTGTCATCGGATCTGCCACCTCCGTGTGACCCTAGGGTATCTGAGTCGACTGGGAGCAAAACAGTAGCACTGTGGATATCGGATGCACAGTAGTATGTCCCAGCGTCTTTGGTTGTTGCTTTTTGAATGTCAAGTATAAGTTGACTTTTTACCAGATCAATTTTCCCTTTGAAATTGTTCCTTGAATCATCATTAGAATTGTTGCTCAGTTTGTACATTAAAATCAGGGAATTATCTTCATTCTTCTTATACCAGCTCATCTGATAGTTTCGTAGGTCCCCTCTTGTTATCCTGCAGCGTAAGGTGGCAGGCTGTCCAGCTAGAACTGTCAGAGTTTCGTTGTCTGACTTCAAAATTATATCCAATGAGACCCCTGGAATAAAAAGCCCAGAGTCAGAGAGACTCTAAAGGACTCCTTCCACACCAAGGAGATAGAGTAACAGAGCCATGTGCAGCAATGGTTCACACTTTTAGGCCCTCAGCAAATCGCACCAGTGACAATGTTCCTAAGGAGTAAAAGTCTCTGAGACCTGTCCTTACCTGCATGCAAGCCAGCAAGGCAGAAGAGGAGATGTGTCCACACCATGGCTTCATGGGGTGCGGGTGAAGGAGGCTGGCGTACTCCTGTCTGCCCATGGAAAGTTTTGTCCGTTATAAAAGTGGTTTGGTGTTAGTCACTTCCTCAGAGGGAGGTCTGACAGGCTGGTAGGGTCACAGGTGGTTTATTCAGCAAACTTGGGTACATTCAACAAACCAATTGCAGGCCAGATACTAAGACATAAAGGTGAGCAAGATATGGCTTCTGCTTTCAAAGAATTCCATTTTCTGGGAAGACCGACATGTAATTACAATTACAGAGGAGTGTTAAGTGTGTATATAGTGTTGTGTTAACTCCCATAAAAGAGGTAGGTACAAAATGTTCCTGGAGCATGGCGGAAGGAGCTGCTTCTCCTTGAGACTCTCAGAAGAGGCAACTCTGAACTGAGCCCTGAAAGCTCAGTGGGACTTGTTAGCCTTTATGTCCAGAGGGCCTTCCCAGGAGACAGCTGCGTGGGCAGAGGCCCAAGGGCCGGAAGCAGCAGACCAGTCTGTGCCCCCACACATGTCCCGTGCAGTCCCTACTACCTCCTGATCTGCTGCCTTTTGCAGTCTCACTGTGGCCACTTCTGCCCTCATGCTCAATGCTTTTGCCACATAAATATACCTGCAGGTTCAAAGCTGTGTTCAGGTGTTCTTTATGCCCAGTTTTTGCTGGTTGCTCCTTCCTGGAAAAAGCATCCCTTCCTTCTCCTCCCCTCCCCACCTTCACCTGAGGGAGGTGTTTCCCTGGGTTCCCTGCCTGTGGGAACATGGCACTTGTCACCTCTATTATAATTGTCTGAGAGTTTGTTTCCTGCATCGAACATGAAGATGATTCAGAACAGAAATTGTATTGTACTTATATTCACAGTCCTAATGCCCAGCACAGAGTTCTCAGTATTAGAAGTTCTTCAGATACTTGCTGGTCCAAGCAGGATTTCTGTCCAGAGGCCGCCCTTGACTCTCAAGGAACCCAGAGGGCTGGCTGCTCATCTAGTGAAGGCTGGGATTAGGAGGAGATTTGCCAACAACTCAGGTAACTAACTCCTGCGGAATCTGGGTCTTCTGCTCACTGTTGTAGGTGCAGGGAGAGGCAGAGCACTGTGCAGCAGCAAGGTATCTCCTATCAGAACAGAACCTGCCTGCAGTGGCTGTGGCTCCCTGCCCAGCTAGGGTAACTGCCAACCTCATATGTGAAAGGAGCACTGGCTTTGAGGGTCTAACAGCCCCTGGTTTTGAATCTTGCTTTGCCACTTACCAATAGCGGGGCAGATTCCATTTCTGAGTCTTAATTTCCTCATTTGCAAATGGGGTAGTAGTAGTTATTTGAGATATTTTTATAGTTATTTTAGATATTTTTGTAGTTATTTTCTCATTTGCAAACAGGGTAGTTGTAGTTATTTTGCAGGGGTGCTGTGAGATTGAACGAGAGAACATGTGTGAAGCACTTATTCTAGAGTTGGGCACACCACTGTAAGCCCATCACAGCTGTCGGCTTCTTCACCTCATCTCTTCTGCTTTGCCATCATGGGGTTAGTGGCCTGGTCATAGCTCCCTTTCTGAGCCACAGTCACCAGGGCAGATACAGAGCTAGGCACAGCAAATTCCTCTGAGGCAGGAGGCCGTCTGCTGAGCTATGTTAGGCTGTCTGTAGGACTTAGGGCTGGGGAATGAATGAGCTGAATGGAGCCATGCCAGAGATATACAGGCTGTAAGGATGGAAGCCACACAGAAACTACAGTCCCGGTTGTCTTTGTCCATATGGGATGAAGAAAGAAAAGGGGGACTTTCAAAAGCAAAAAGATGCCAAGGTCAAATCAAATCAACTGGAGTACCATGGGCCCAGCCCAGTGCCATTCTCTCTGATGGCTCATGCTGCTCTGGGGTCTTCGTATCAAGGATTTATCCATAGGATTACTTGAACATCAGTGGGAGAGAGGGCGGGGACTTCTGATTTTCTCTCTTGGAAGCTTTAGAACCTATTTTGCCTTTGATTTGAGAAGATGTTCACTCTTTCTCCACCCCCTGTGAGTTCTTTGGGTAAAAAAGAGAGAGAGAGATAAATTTAATGAAGAAAAGCCCTTTCCTTGCTTTATCTTTTGCTCATTACCCTCAAACTCCTGCATTGAAGTCAGAAGCCAATGGGTGCGCACAATTTGTCTTGGTTTAGGCACTTGTTTTCCCTGGTCCTAGTTGCTGTGTCTGCTCTCTGGCTTCTCTGCTCTGTGTCCAGCTGGTTGGGAAAGCAATTGAAGGACAGGAACAGAGATGCAAGAAGAGAAGAGACTACGTGTTTCCTCTTGGTCAGGATGCTGTTGGTCAGGACCTCCCAGCTGCCGGGTATCCCAGGACTGCCTTCGGTATGTAAGTGATTCTTCTTATCAATCTGATTTGGGCTAGAGTGCTCAGATGGCTGGAATTACTTTGTTTCTCTGATTTGTTTTCCCAAAATGTCTGGGCCTTGCTGGTTGTTTTAAAGCAAACACAAGATATTTTTGGAAATTAGTGAGAAATTTCAATGGGTGTCAAGGAAAATCACAGTGTCATTTGTCTGTAAAAAGATTTTGGCTGCCAGTATTCCATCTGCAACTTACTTACCCAGCTGTGTAGCACTGAATGAAGCAGCTGCTGAGCAAAACAGCACGGAGACAAGTTGTGACTTTTTTGAGTTGTAATTCTGCTTCTGTGACTGACTTGGGACTTTGGGATGTAAATAAATAAACCTTTTCATATTTAGCTGCAGCTCCCGGTCTAATTCCTTTAGGATATTTTCCTGGCTCCCATCACTCAATTCATCCTGAAATCTAAATAACCTAATTTCCATCTGTACACTGGAACGCTCCCATAATTACTACAACCACACATTTCTGTGTTCCCACATGTGTCTGATCTGCCTCCACTATTACACTGTCAGCCCTACCATGGCACAAACTCCTGAATGGGACACAGCTTGTATTATTTGCCTTGGTGTCCTTGGCTCTGGACATGGCATCAGGCATATAGTAGATACTCGTACACATTGCTGAATACAAAAATGGACCATGTTCATTCTATATGCTGAGACGTGAGGATATTTGATAAACAGTTGTTAACTAGTTTAACTTTCCTGTTCACCTTTTCTTCTATGAGTGTTCTTCAAAGATTGCCTGGGGAGATTAGAGGGCTCCCAGTTAGATGATGAGGAGGTTAGGACAGAGATTCTCAAATATTTCACCAGCTCTACCACACTTTTTGTTTGGATTCCCATGGATCCCCTACCAGAAATGTGCACTTGGGCAGTGCTCACTGTTCAAGGCATAGTTCTGTAAAGACTTTGTTCTTCTTCCCCTAAACTTTCCTTTGCCTTTGATGACAGCTGGTTTTAAAAAAGAGGAAAGATAATTTCTGTCATTGAGACTCTTAGCATGGAGAAATAAATGACAAAATCAGAGACCTGACACATTTTTCTATTGCATGTAACATGGCATTGGTCTTTGAACTTTGACTCTGGGGAGGAATTTCTGAGTTATTCCTCACTGGCAGGGAATACAGTAGGGTTATCAGAGTTGTGTGTGTCTGTTAGGAAACCTGAGTTCCCCAGTGACCCTGAGGAGCCTGAGGAAGACCAAATCCAGGAGGAATAGAGACTTACTCTTCAAACACTGGCCGGTCCATGCCTGTCCTATGAGGGTTAAGAACTTGAACTGTGATCCCAAAACCAAATTCTGCAAAAGATCGCTCCCACATTCTTTATCTCAAGAAAGACCTCCTATTCTGTGTTTTCTATGCCCTTGGAGGGCTGTTCTTGGGGGGCACCAGAGCCATATGTTGGCTGCAAATGAGAAAGCAGGCAAGACAGCAGGGGATTAGAGTTTCCCCTGATGAACAAACACGGGATCCGAAGCAGAAACCCCACATCTTCAGAAGAGAAAATAGAAAAGCCAGCCCCTGCTTACCCCTCTATCTCAGCTCAGCAGTTCACATCCAGGAGCTTCCATGGGTGGGCCCTTGAAAAAGCAGAGGCTGATGTGGATGCGTCTTGGTGGAGCCTGAGACTGATCCTCATCTGGCGGTTTCTCAGGATGCCATCAGGTCAGGCATATTTGAAGTAAATTTGTTGTCTTCTTGAATGTGGGAACCTTTTAAGGTCATCTGGTATGCTAGCTACATTGCTAGAACTAACTCCTTATGATTATATTCATAAACATCTTTGATTTTTTTATTTTTGGCTCCACATTTATAAATTATCCCACTATGCTATCCATTTAAGGAGTGAGGTTACTATCATATTTTAATAACTCCCGAAGTCGGTATTTGCTTATTTTATGAGAGTCAAGCAGAAATAACTTTCCTCTGTTTTATTTTTCTATGTAGGAAGCCTTTGATAATTTATCAGCATCCAGTGAAAAAGGTCCTGAAAGTTTTTTGAATTGTATTTCTCTGAATTTTCATTGATAATTAGTTCCTACTCGAAGGGATACTAATGTAGAAAAGAATGTGTAATGGTCCAAGAGACTGACATATTTCTTAGCAACTACTTCCTGCAGGCTCAACCCAGCCCAACAGTAGGGAAACATAGCGATCATCTTTGGGATATCATCACCCTGATATGAGGACAATGGATGACTTAGTACATGGATTGATGACCTAGTACATGGTGAGGGAAGAAGGGTGCTGGGAGAGGGAAGGAGGGAAGCGGGTAGGGGGTGTGACACACCTCTTGGGGGTGGGACACAATTATAAGAGGGACTTTACCTAACAAATGCAATCAGTGTAAACTGGTTCTTTGTACACTCAATGAATCCCCAACAATAAACAACAACAACAACAACACAAGAATAGTTAATACTTATTGAGTGCTCTCTACGTGCCAAGCCTAATACATTCATGATAGTTCACTCAATTCTTGCAACAATCCTCTAAAGTAGGTATTATTATTATCATTATTTTATGGACAAGGAAAGCAAGGCACAAAGTAACATGTCTAAGGTCATGCATAGCTAATGAGTCAGTAAGTGGAAGATTCAGAAGTCTGCCTTTTAAGTCTGAACTGAGCTCCATTACTTTACTCTTCTACCGTACCTATTCTATACCCATCGCTCTCTGTTTCTCTCTCTCTCCTCCTCATATACTATACTATATATGTGTATATATAGATATTTAATATTTTCTCAGGCTTTTAGAAATGTCAGTGAGTTAAAGGTCTATACTCAAGATGTTAATTGCTGGCCTTGACTTTGTATGTGTGTCCAATTCATTTCTCCCTTCGGGTGTCAGGGACTGTGTTTTTATTTGCCACAAGGCAGATTGAAGTCATTCAATAGGATTTAATTTTCACTTCTCATGGTTTAGCAAGATAAAAGCGAGGAGGTGATACCTGCTGAATACATTCTACTGTTTGAGAAGTGCTTGTTTTATATCTTTGTATCCCTCCCCAGTACTCAGTACATCGATGTGTATAAGGGCCTGTTGGTTTTGAATAAATGAATTGATACACGAGCAGGGCAAGTTCAAGACTACAGAGAACATACTGAGTCTTGTTGGGAGACCCTCAGAATCTCTTGAGCGCTCAGCCTGCCTGGGGCTTATGGTTTTGTTCAGTGTGATGTCCAGCATGGTGGCATGGGCGCATGGTGGCGCCCACAGTGCGCAGTAGTACATGGCTTTGTTTCTTGGCTGCATGTAGTTCATGGTTAAGGTACTGGTGTTGCTGGAAAATGGAGAATTAAAACAGACAGACACTTACACCAATATAATAAGAGAGAACTCAGGTGCCTCCAGGCACTAAATGCCGAGTTCTGGGGAATAGTTTTTCCCCAAACTCTTTTATACCTTTTTCCCCTTCAGTTCAATACCAGCTGCATAGTTATGGCTACAGATGTCAGAAACCAGGGTATAGTTATTCGTCACAGAGTCTTTTTTTCTTTTTCTTTTCAAGATTATTTTAGCTCAGTGTAAGGTTTGTTCTTATCTTTAGAGGGGGAGTTCTTCCGCAGCTTCCCTCTGCTTTCTCAGGATCACTAAGAAGTATAAGATTTATTTCTCCTTCCTCACTGGAGGAAAAGTTCCTGTTCATAGATAACTGATTTCATGGTGCCCTGAAAGGCACAGCAGATACAGGTGGTCCTTTGGTTAGCTGTCTGCAGGTATCAGCACAGAGAATCTAATTCCCATCAGGACTGATACATTGGCATCGGAACTTCACATCTCTCCTAATCATGGTGGTCATGTCAGAAGATTGCACAGGCACAGCAAATGGGGAATGTGAAGTGTTTGGAAATCACCCGCATTTACCTGGGGGCCGCTTCCAGAGGAAGGGCAGTGTGGTGCAAAGAAGCCGGCACCCGGTGTGGCTGGGCATCTTCTCAGTGCTGTGTCCTGTGCAGCCTCCTTTGCATGAACAATGCACTGGGGCCACCTTATCTACAACAGCCATGTGGCTGCTTCATTGCTGCCGCTAAAAAGGAAAGAGGTCCTTGGGGGTGGCTGGTGCCCGTGCTGTCAAAAAACACACACTCAGATTTGTTCAAAGGCTATGATCCAGCTGGGCCCTTTAGAGGTGGCTCTGGTGTCCCCCCACCACTCAGGGCCTGTGTTTTCAGCACGTGATGCCATTCCCTGCTCAGCCCCACCAGGCTTATTCTCTGAAAGGAAACAACCAGGGAGGTGTCTGTTGTTGGGACACCTGATGGGTCATGATTTCTTGTGTCCTTGTTCCTGAATTCCAGGAATCTAAGGTGAACAGAAGGATGAATAAAGGTAGGAACAGTGATTTTTCTGAATGCATCGTGCCTTCTGTTGCCTGTCTGGCAGTTTCTGATTTGGGACTTACTCTTCAGAAGCCAGACAGGGAAGTAATTATTTCATTTAATATTAATAGGTTAATAAATTAATCAAGTAACCATTCATTCAACAACTGTTTATTGAGTGCCAACTATATACAAACTTTCTGCTGAGTGTGGAGGATGCAATAAAAGCAAAAACCAGCCAAACTTTCTGCCATCATGGAGTTTAAAGTCTAGTGATGATATTTTATTTCAAGCAAGAGAAAGAGGTGGCCTATCACATTGGTCCCCAATCTTTTTGGTGCCAGGGACCAGTTTCATGAAAGAAAAAATTTCCATGGATGAGAGGAAGGCATTAGACTCTCCTGAGGAGGGCACGGCCCAGATCCATCACGTGCACTTAACAGGAGAGTTCATGTTCCTATGAGGGTCTGATGGGTGGCGGAGCTCAGGCAGCGACCCAAGTGACAGGGAGCAGGTGTAAATACAGACGGAGCTGCTGCCTGCCCCTTACCTCCTGTTCTGGGGCCCAATTCCCAGCAGACTGCAGACTGGTACTGTTCCGTGGCTGCTTGGGGGTTGGGGACTGAAAGCCTATCAGATAACAGATAGAAAGCTGGGCAGGGGTGAGGCGAGGAGGCTTCTGGGGTCTACACATGTCTGGGTGGGTTATTTTCCTCAGTCAGCACAGCTGGTTGTGAGCTCACCACAGAGGAGTCCAGACTGGAACTTTCCCTGGCAACCCAGGCCCCGTCCTAGAGTCAGAGGGGCTCTTTTCTGCTCACTCTCCTTCAGAGCTATTCTCCCACCAAGAAATCATTCCATTTGTTGACAGTCACAGTTTGGGAGTTGCTGACTTGGCACTGTTAGCTTCTATTTTTGAAGCGGAGTCAGCTTGGCTGTGACTGTTGCCACCGTGAGGATAACCATCACACATCTTTTGTGTGATGGTTTTCTTTTCATTGTGTACACAATGACTGCAGAGCCAGGAAATTTTAATTTGGGGTAAATAATAAGGTATCTTTAGGGCCAATCTTATTTGGGGAGTCAGTGCCGAGGGAGGTCAAGGATCCTCCCTCTGTTATTGCCTTTCTTAGTCCCTATCCCCACCTCTCCCTCTCTCTTACCTCATCTCTTCCCTTTTCTCTCTTCCAAGCCTATTAGTCTTTCTGCAAAATATTCTTAGGAACAACATTAAAGGGATGGCAGGACAAAAGACAAAGAAATAAGGAGACACCCATCTCAGGACGCCTGGATGTAGAGTTACACAGGAGACAGCAGTGACCACCTAGACACACACAGAGACATGGGAAGTGGAGTGCAGGTAGCATGACTGTGGTGTGTCCCCACCAGAGCAGGCGGTGTGGCATTGGTAGCCCAGGGTCCTCCAGTGCATGATCCTGGGGACAGGGGAGATGGTTTGGAAGATGTGTATGTGCTGCACAGTGGCCTTGGACAGGCCCCAGGGAAGGCTGTCCCTGGTATGGGGGCAACATCATACCCACGGTCATTTTACTGGGACATGGTTCTAACTGGATGGATGGGAGGTCACAGACTTATGACACATTTTCTCTGGATCTGGGTTTCCTTGTTCCAGACTGAAAAGAAAAGCAAAAATAGAAATTAGAAAAGAAAAAAAGTATAGGGATATTTAGCTTAGATTTCACATTCAAGCAATAATCAAATGGTTAAAATGGTTACAGGTGCAGCAGCTGAGTGCTTTAACCACACAACTGCCTTCATAAATAAGACAAGTGGGAAGTCAACTCTGTAATCACCTTTGAGAGGCCTGAGAAGACCCCTGCCCCCAGATTTCCTCTACTGGTACCTGGAATTCTGCCATTAGAGATTAACATTTTGGGCTATAGAAACACAAAAATATTCTTGGAAGGATTGACACCGTAAGCCTTAATGGACTTAAAAAATGGATAAGGATTAATTTCTAGTGGCAAGCCCTTGGGGGATGGAACCTAGAGAATTTTCTAGCACACAGCCGGGATGCCAGGAAGAATCCATCTCTTTTTTCTCCTTTATACCCACCTGTCATTCTTCTGCTTTTGAGGTGTTTCTTCAATCTATTTTTTTCCAAGTACTTATATCTGATCCTTCTCAATGTACACTTCAATTTTTGTATTAACTTTATATTTGATCTCACTGATTTCAGTCTTAGAACAATTCTTCTCATCTGTAGTAATCATTCTAAAACACTTTCTCAGCACCTCGTACCTCTGATTTCTGCCCATTTCCCACAGAACAGAATCTAGGTCCCTTAGCCTGGCTCACAAAACCCTTCTCCATCAGACCACAACCTGCCACTCCAGCCACTTGCCTGCCCCAGACTCCACTCCCCGACTTCGCATGCTTCTGTCCCTCCCCGACTTCGCTCAAGCTGCACTCCCTCTGCCTGCTGTGTCCTTCTCCAGCCCTCATTTGTCAAAGTCATTCACCCTTTAAGTCACTTCTACTATAACATCCACAGGGAGCCTCTCTTAGTCCTCCTGAACCAAGCTAATTTCTCCCTCCTTTGGGCAACTGTGTATTGCAATCTGACCAACATTTATCATGTCTGACTTTAGAAATCAGTGGTATGAAGGTCTATGTATGTCTCCCTTTGAAAAATATACGCCTCTCCCATTCTCTCACTGTCATTAGTAAGGTTCATTTCTAAAAGATAGATTTCCTGAGGGATTGATTTTCAAGGTGCTACCAGTGTGCACTGTGTAAGACAAGGCTGATATGCAGCAGTCTCATCTGAATTCTGTAGGCAAACTGCTGGATTCTAAACAGAATGTGAAAGCAGACTTTTTTGGTTGAATAATTTCTGGTGGATGAACTAAAGGAGTTGGTTCCCCCACTACAATATTTGGGGCTCATAGACCTTATTGGGGTCCTTGATGTTCAACAAGGTAGTGTAAGATGATCATGTCCCCAGGGAGTAGCTGAACTTGTGCAGTTTGGAAGGACTGACCAAAATTTCCTGCTCTGACACAGTGGCATAAAAAAAAAAAAAAAAAAAAAAAAAAATCAAATAATAATAATCATGTTACAACAACAGCAAAAGTAAACAAATGGGACTTAATTAAACTGAAAAGCTTCTGCACAGCTAGGACACAACAATTAAAGCCAAAAGACAAACATCAGAATGGGAAAAGATGTTTGTATAGTATGAATCTGACAAAGGGCTGATAACTAAAATCTACAGAGAACTTAAGTTAATCAACCAAAAAAGAGCAAACAATCCCATCTACCACTGGGCAAGAGACATGAACAGAACCTCCTCAGAGGAAGACAGACGAATGGCTAACAAACATTTGAAAAAATGCTCATCATCCCTAATGATCAGAGAAATGCAAATCAAAACAACCCTAAGATAGCACTGAACCCCAGTGAGACTAGCCCACATCACAAAGTCTCAAAGCTGCAGATGCCGGTGTGGATGTGGAGAGAAGGGAACACTTTTATATTCCTAGTGGGACTCCAAATTAATGCAACCTTTTTGGAAGGAAGTATGTAGAATCGTCAAAGAACTCAAATTAGCCCTCCCATTTGACCCCACAATCCCAC
The DNA here is from genome assembly GCA_963574355.1 of Loris lydekkerianus. Lineage (NCBI taxonomy): Eukaryota > Metazoa > Chordata > Mammalia > Primates > Lorisidae > Loris > Loris lydekkerianus. The sequence continues at coordinate 39,392 of CAUYPK010020748.1, read as the reverse complement.
TCCTAGGTATCTACTCAGAAGAAAAAAAATCACTTTATCATAAAGACATTTGCACTACATTGTTTATCACAGCTTAATTTACAATCACCAAAATGTGGAAACAACTAAATGCCCAAGAATGGATTAACAAACTGTGGTATATTTATGCCATGAAATACTATTCAGCCATTAAAAGAGATGGAGGCTTTACACCTTTTGTATTGACCTGGATGGAGTTGAAATACATTCTTCTTAGTAAAGTATCACAAGAATGGAGAAGCAAGAATCCAATGTACTTACTACTAGTACGAAGTCAGTAGACAATCTAACATATGCCCATATAAGAGAAAAGCTCAAATCTTTTCAAAGTGGGGGGAAGGAACGAAGGCGGGGAGAGAGAGAAGGAAGGCAGAATGGGTGTTCTTCCACTTAATGGGTACAATGTTGGGGTGTATGGCACACCTCTGGGGGTGGGGCACAATTATGAGAGAGACTCTACCTTAAACAAATGCAAACATTGTAACCTATTTCTTTGTACCTTCCTATCAACCTGAAGTTAAAACAAAATAATAATCAGGGATACTTGGCTTTGGATTTGTAAGAAAGAACTATGGTTTCAAAGAAAACAATTGCAGACACTTTTCACCTGGTCCAAGGTGAGCATCAGTAGGCTGAAAACTTGGGATAGATTCTGGGCTTTTCAAAATCACAAGGAAGGAGAGTCTGTGGCCTGCCATCTGTGTTAAACCTGGACATCAGGCCAGGCATCAAGCCCCAGGTATCATTCACCCAATAAGATCTGAACTTGGAAACCAGAATTTAGAGGCAGGTCTGCATTTGAATGCAGTGGGCGAACCCTGGAACCTTTCCTTGCCTGTGGAGTCTTATGGAATGACTGTCAGACTCCTCTCTCCTCTCCTCTTTCTATACCTTGTGTTTTGCAGGTACTGTCAGAGATTTCACCCGTGAGGCCTGTCCCTTACACTGAGGACATCCTGAAGAAGAACATAGGATAAGACATGCTCAACAAATGATCAACTCAGCTCCCATGGACAGTAATGGAAAAATGCTATCTTAGAATGAATATTTTTCAATCTTTGTTCTCTGGAAAGGTGTCAAAGGATACCTTTTTAAAAAAGCATTTTTATGAGAAGGATGAGGACGATGTACTCTGAGGACCCAGGTTTGAACTATAGGGAGAGATTTAAGTGAGACATCTTTATAATAGGAGTATTTTATAAAAGCAGGACTTTTTTCTTTCTTTCTTTGCTGTTAGCAACACTGCTCCTTGAAGACTGCTGACGGTTTTGGATTTCTGTGGGTAAAGACTCTGGATGAACTTCGGAGCACTCTTCTTCTGTTGAGAAAACCTGATAAAGTTGAGAATGAAGCTATTCTCATCTGAAATAAATATTCACTCATTGTATTGGAGATTATAAAATCATCATAAAATTGAACACAGATATACATCAAAATACCAAGTGTTTTGTTAAGAACAATAAAATGCTATCTTTTGAGTTAAAACGAGGGGCATATTTTCTCCAAAATGTGAATTTAGTCAGAACTGTTGACTATTCATGGTATGATAAGCTCTAATGACACAGCCAAGCACCATGTCTGCCTTGCTGGGGCCGGTGGAGGGGCACGTGGAGGAGCAGGTGGAATACTTTCCTGGAGGAAATGTTTTTTTCCTACTGTCAATCATCTTGGGGCAGAAAATGAACTGCTTTGGAATGAGAAGAAAAGACTTCCTTTGCTTTCTGCACTTGGAGATGTAGAGATGGCTGCAGATGTCATCGGGAGCTTTGAGCTGGTCCCTGACACGTGGAAACCTGCTGGGAGGTAGAGTCATATGTGGCGTTGTCATTCTCCTCAAACATTTGACTGTGCTTAGAATGAGTAGGAGAGCACGCTGTGTCCACACTGACATGGGACCCATGGGAAACAGAGGGGAGGGCAGCCTGGAGGGAAGTCTTAGGAGGTGACACAAAGGAGCCTGAAGAAGAGCCGCAGTGCAGTGGAGCTCCATTGTGACACACTACAGGGTGTGAAATTTCCATAAATTATGTGGGGAACATAATGGATGCTTAATATTCCAAATGATGAGACTTCAGGTTATTGTAAATTGGACATTAATAAAATAGTGGCTGTATTTTGTAATCCACAGGCTGGTGAGGTCTGAGGACACATGGATGACATAATTAAGGACTTCCTAAAAATGCGACCTGAAACTCTTAAAGTGGACTTTGAAATAACACTTATACAATGACAACCACTGGTTTAATTAATTGCCTAACTATCCTTAGCTGTCTTCAAGACAAAGAATGCTTGGTAACTTGTGAATGACTTCAACTTTAGGTGTGACAAGAACTAGAAAACAGCAACAAATCTGAAAATGACCAATTACAATTTATATGTAGCCAGCCAGCCAGCCAGCTAGGCTTCTCCTCTGTAGAACAGGGATAACAATCCATCTGTTGCCAAACACAGTGCTTACTACCAGGAATGCAGAGCTTATGAAGACATTACCCTAAAGAGCCTACATCTGAGTGGAGACAGGTAGGACCCTGCATCTTTAGTCAGAGAGACATATGGTCCCCAGCTAATGACACAATTAGATGAGCTTCCCTCTCAGGCTTTTCCCCCTGGGATTGTGTGACCCATGGAGCCAGATCTATTTTCTGCTGCCTTTTATTCCTGTGCTTTCAGGTGTGCTGCTGGCCTCGGGGGGGCTCCAGTGGTTCTGGCTTCTCAGGGGCTGCATCCTGAAATCCTGGGGTAAGGTGGGGAGAAAGCTGAAGCAGTGCACCCAGGGTGACTTGGCCAGTCCACCATTGCCCTCCAGTGGTCAAATGCAGGGAAGTGGGGAAGGAAGAATTGTGAGAATGAAATTCTGAGACTGGTGTCTATGGAATAATAAGGGGGTTTCTGGAATGGCTCCCCAGATAAAGGCTGGGAAAAGAGAAACTGGGAACCATAGTTGAGGATTAAGATTCACTAATGACTAGATACCTTGAGAGGTGTGCCCGGGGAGAACCAGGAACAAAGTCTACATTGGTTTCCCAATTTGGATTTTGTTAGGAGAAATAGTAACTGGCTGAAAAAATGACCAGGCTGCCTTGGGATTAGAAAGCATGGTGCAGATGGCAGGGGAATGGCCAGCTTTAGCTGTACACCTTGTCTTCTCAGGCCACCCTTTCCAAGGTTCTAGGGAGACGCTGATCTAGAATTTTTACCTCCAGATTCATGGGCAGAAGGAGCGCAATTCTCCTGAAATAAAATTGGCTGCAGATTTCTGTGCATAATGTGCTTTTCTTTTTCATTATATTTTCAAAGAAATCTAGTCCATAAGGAGGTAAGCTTGTGTTCTTCCTGGTTTACATTAGGCTCTCTGAACATCAAGGTGTCCCCTCTCACTCCTAATTGGGTCAATGTCATTGGAAGATGTCCAGTACAGTAGGACACTGTCCTGCCTCTCAGATCATGGATCTATGCATGAGTCAAGGCTGAAGTAGCCTTGGCGGCCAATCTGCTCTTGGCAAAATCTGCAATTAGTGCAGTGTTTGCTTCTTTCTCTCTGTTTCACCTTAGCATCATCAGTGTCCATCAGATATATTGTCACTCACCTTATGAGGTCATGGCGGCAGTGCATCCTCCTTCCTGTAGCCTTCCCTGCTTTATTCCTTTTAGTCAAACTATGGCTTGACTATCAAACCTTGAATCCTCTCTGTCCCTGCCCCTGTTGCTGCCCCACCCTGCGCCCTGAAAAGATAGAGTAGCAAACAATGACCCGTTCATGACCTGAGTAGCTAGAGCATAATGCACAAAAAGTGGAAATGCTGATGTTGTGGCCTGCAAAACTCAAGCAGCTGAAGCCCTCCTGCAAAAGGCCCCGGTCTTCACCATATCAACATTTCAAACTGAATCAAGGGCAGGAGGCCAGTGAGCAGGATCACGAGGAAGCTGGAACCTGGGCACCGTGCTTTCAGGAGTCGTGACTGCACAGGTGTGGCTCTCTGTTCACTGGTGTGTGGTTAAACAGAAGCTTGATGAAGTCAAGAACTGTGTCTTTCCTGTGCTCCCTCATAATCCCAGGGCCCTGAATATAGTAAGCTTTAGATAATAAGCATATTTCCCCCCCCATCACGGTGGCTAAAGGAGGTTGCATTGGAATCCAACAGTCTAGAATTTCAGTTCTGTTATGTTAGTTGCTTAATCTTAAGAAAGTTTCTTAGCCTTTCTGAGCCTTAGGCTTCTCCTCTGTAGAACAGGGATAACAACACCATCCCACATGCCCACACCCAGGATGTGGTGAGCATTAGAACAGATGTTGCTCGTGGCACCCTGGTTGTCCTGCCTGGCAGGTGGTCAGTGCTCAGTAAACTGTTTGTATTAAGTCCATGCTGCGGGTGTGTGCAGCTCTCTGTGGGTGCATGAGAGTCTCACAGTCAAAGCCCAACTTAACCGAAAAAATAAAATCCGCTTCATTTTAGAAAATGAAAACATGCAGGCTCGGGGTGGAACAGATTCTCTCCCCATATGCCCTTTGGCACTCCCTGCCACAACTGTAAGGACTTAGCCCAAGTTTCCAGGGAACAATGTGCTCTCGAGCAGGCCCTTGAGAAGGGGAGAACCCTTTGCAGATAATTAAGATTTCCATTGAAATGAGCAAGACATAGCGGTGGCCCACCTTCTGTTGCCTGCCCTGGTGCTCAGATGACCGTCATCACGGCTCTGTCGTCTGCCATGGACGGGTGTGATTGATCTAGTCTCAAGAGCTGCTGACAGAAGAGAGACTAGAGGCTTTGCATTCAATCATCATTGAAAGCCTATTAGAAGAACAAGGGACCATGTGGCCACTCGAAAGCCTGGGAGTCTGGAAATGGCCATTACAGAGGGAAATCCTCCTGCTTGGCTGACTGGGGCCAGGTCTATGGCTTGAAAGCTATTGACACAGATGCTGAGTGAGGGGGTGCATTCATTTCGTGCTCAATAAAACAACTTTTATTCAGAAGTGTGAATTGTTATCCCCTCAGGAAAGGTGAAGGTATAGAAATAGGTTGTAATTTTTCGGAGAATCTAATTCTCCTGTAGCTGGAGACAGAGAAAGAGAGAGAGAGGGAGAGAGAGATGAAAGGGAACACTGTTGTCCTAGGAAGTCCTAGGTAATTACCCAGCCTGAATTTCTCCTGGAGCTTCAGGATGGTAACAGATGTGTCCAGGCTCTCCGTGCATCCCCCCCACAGACCTAGCAACCGGAGTCCATCTCCTCCCCCTGTGGCTGTTCCTCGTGTCTGGGAACACATCAAAGGAGGCTTGATATTCATAACTGCTGTGAGTCATTTTCACATGGAGCTGCGGGGAGCTGCCTCTACCACTGCAAGCTGCATTCAGCCCTTTGTATGAGCAGCTGAGCTGAACCAATCCCCCATTATGGGTGAGAGTAGATTCCTCCTGCGAGACCCGGATTTGGCCCCAGACACCTGTGCAGAATAAAATGGGTCTTTTTACTGGGAAATAGTTATTAAAACATCCTTCGGTCTTGGCTGTGCATTTCCACTGCTCACAGGGACAGCTCTGCAGGGTCCTTCTACAACAGAGTGGTCACCTCCAGCTCCTGCTGTTATTGCCAATAACAACCGAAGCGTCCCTATTTGTTTCACTCTGAGGACAAAGGACGCCAGTGAGACTCCAACCACGACCACATTTCTTCTCAACTAGAGAAGGAAATTCTGCTTGTTCCTGTTGAGTTTGGCTATTGTTAGAAAAAGTGCCCCGTGTGACACTCTTGGAGGGCTGGCAGAAGCCTGGGAAATGAAAGCCACAGGATCATAGAGCTGGAGTGAGCCTTGGGTGTCGTCCACTTCTAGCCCCTCAAATTACAGATGGTAAATGAGAGGCTAAGTGAATCGTCCAGGGTCACGCACACCGGTGAGGATTTCTAGCTTATGGAGTAATTTCTAAGGGAGGGAAATAGTGACAGGGAGAATCTTGTCACTACTTTGTCACAGGAGGATGCTTGAGAGGGTCAAAAAGGGGTGGGGACCAGGCAAACTCAAGGTGCATCTCAGTTCTACACCTCAGTTTTTCTATGTGGAAAAAAATGGTTATATTATTTACCTTCATTTCAGGTTTTTTTTTTTTTTTTTTTTGAGACTGAGTCTTGCTCTGTCACACAGGCTAGTGGTCAGTGGTGTTATCATAGCTCACTGCTACTTCAAACTCTCTTCAAACCATCTTCCCACTCAGCCTCCCGAGTAGCTGGGACTACAGGCACAGGCAACGCCGGAGGTGAATTTTCCTATTTTTAGTAGAGATAGAGTCTAGCTCTTGCTCAGGCTGATCTTGGACTTCTAAGCTGAAGTGGTCCACCCACCTCAGCCTCCTAGAGTACTAGGACTGCACCATGTCAGAACTGTTAAAGTGGTTTTGGGGTGACCCTGAGAAGTCCTGGGAGCTTTGGGCTTGGAGTTATTAAAAGAACAGTCTTTTATTGAACCCAAGAGGGAAGCTTGCCTGGACTGAGTAAACTGTTCTCCCAGCCACAGTGAGGCTTTAAGAAGCCCTTTCCTTTGAGAGAATGGGAGAATTAAATAAGGAATGATCAGACTGAGCGGCTGGAATTGGGGAAAGGGGCAGGGAGTGGGAAATTGAGTGCAACACGTTAATAAAATAGAGTAATACCCACTTGCTCTGGACCTGGCAACGATTTCTCAGGAAAAAGTGTCCCCCGAGTGAAGCCGCTGCCTGCATTTAGCAGGACTGGACTTGTTTAAGGCTACTCAGAAACGCTGTTTCACCACCTATGTGAATTTGAATGCATTTTTGTTATGCTATATCTCTTTAACTCTGCCAGAAAAGAAAACATGGTTTGCTCTTTAAATGCCCAGAACTCCCTTTTCCACTTGGGGTTTGTGGTGAAAGGTCAGACCACAGCGTTGTCCGGTGGTAATGGGGGTTCCGAATAAATGAGCCCCCAAGGACTGCCAGGGAGACCAGAGAGCAGCCGGCGCCTGAACGCCTGCGGGGCTGAGTCTGACAGCGCCAGCCACAGGGCGCCTCCGCAAACGTCCCCCGCGGGCTGCCCCTCGTTTCCTGGCACTGCGCCCCGCGCCCCGCACGGCGGTGCCTCTCGCGCCCACCTACACCAGTCTCCTCAAGGCTGGCTTCTGTTATCACCTTGTCAACAACAGTATGCGGAGACATAGAGGACAACCCTGCCGGATGATGCAGCGAATGACTGGTTAGCGCCTCCTGTTTAATAACCAGAGAAATATTGCTGTGCGGCATCTCTCCATATGCTGTGGCATCTGCGTCTGGCATGTAAGGGACTCATTTTCTTCGCATATCTCATTAAAGATGTAAAGCAAAATGGAGGGGCTTCCAGCCTGACTCCCCGAGCCCGCTCCAGACTCACGTTCCTTGCCCTCTGCTGCCATCTAGCGTCCACTTCTCTCTTCTGCATCGTCGTTTTCATCTTCGAGGTCCTAATCGTGGGTCTCAGATTCCTTGCTGCAAACGAGGGTTGGTACTTAACCTCCTGATGTCCGCCTGGGCCCTGGGACTGCCTCCCGGACCCTGAGACCCTCTTTACCTCTGCAGAGATATTCTCTGTCGACTTACTCACAAATCCATCCACCTTCCAGTCTCCAAATGCAAACCAGGAAAGCCTGGCACACTGGGTAGGTCTTTCCAAAGCCTAGCTGGATCTCGTGTCCCCAAGGAATGGGGACATTTCCACACCCCATTCTGAAATCTCCCCTAATATGTTGAGAGATCAGGATGGAGAAAAGGATGGAAGGGAAATTCATGGGCCTTTTCAAGGGCCTGTCCGCTTATTTTCATTCAAAGTCCTGTAAGTAGAAGCTCACTTCAATCCTGGCCTCACTGTCTCAATTCAGGATCTGCATTTCTAAGGCTGACAATGTTTAATATTTGCTTCCGTGTCTGTGCTGGGAGTGTGTTTCCAGCCCTGATCCATCAGTTTGGGGTTTGGGATAGCTGGAAAACAGTTCCCAGTATGGAATATATTATGTAGCCATGAAGAATTGAACTCAGTGATTACAACATGTGAAAGCTTCAAGGAAAGAGCAGACCGGCCCCTGCCAGCTGCTGGGTTTAAGCACGGGCTGCAGGTGTCTGTGTATGGCCGTGGGCCCCCACATGAGGGTGGTATCTGTAGTTCTGGGTTAGGTGCTAGACGCAAAGAGTGATGTTGCTTTTTGTTGTCAAACCAAGCAATTAATGTCCTTCTCTTTAAGCCTTGGCATGTATTCATTAATTCTATTAATTGATTCATTCTTCCCTATGTGCTGAGCTCTAGGATATGCAGTGAAGTAGACACAAAAACCAGCATTTCAGAATCTCCGCCCTTATGGGTCTTAGCAGAGAAGCACAACAGTGGAGGCTGTATTAATTCTCCAAATGAAAAACACCTAACATATGAAGTAGCGATTCAAAACAGGAACGATTACTAGAGGTTGCAGCATCTTGGAGCATAGTATGGAAATAATTGATTCAGACTGCTTAAGGACTTGTGCTTGATAGTGAAATGCTCCTAAGACGCGTGACTTCTTAGGTCCCCATACTCCCAAACACACCCAACATGCTCCAACTGTTGTCTCCTTGAGTCAGAAAACAACAGGGTACAGAGGGGAATCTTCTAGGAACCCCAAGTATTGACTTGCAATAGATTTCTTCTGCTTCTCAATGTGATAATATCCATTCATTGATTGACATGTTCATTCATTTATTTATTTGAGAAATCTATACTGTGCTAGCCCTGGCGTTGTAGCAGTAAGTCCAAAAATATTTTCTAAGTTTTCACACCAGCTTGACACTGAATTGGAGCTTCAGAGAACAGAGTCAAGTTACAATCACTGAAAATTTTAATCTCCATCTAAAGTCACTTCCTTTGTTAGTTGCCTGGTAATTCTTTGTTGCACTTAGAAATCAGCCCACAGGTTCCTCCTACTTTCTTTCTGCTGTGCTTTCTTACAATCCCTTCATCTCTGGGGGTGCCTGAGCAGTCAGCAGGGATGGTCAGAGAGAACTTTTTATTGGTCAGGTGGAAATAGTCTAAAAACAAACAAACAAGCAAGTAAACAAAGACCCTCTGCTTTAGTCTTGGTTAAAAGTAGACTTTAGTTTGCCATAGTGTTTAGTATGCCTTAGGAGGAAGAAATTCTATTATGTCAAATTTTCAAAAGTCTGCACTGCTAAGATAAAGATATTTACATTCCATGACCAGCACTCAGTAAAAAAGGGCTGTTCAGAGAGCAGACAGTTGGGGGAAAGGTTTTATGTAATTTAAATTTACACAGGATTGGCTGCTTCTTATGTTTACTGACAAGGAACAAGAAGCTATGATATCAACTCCCCAGGAATATAACCTTTAACAGCAATGCACTTGACTAGAAAGCGCTCAAGAAAGTATGATATTGTTCACTTAATCCTCAGAATGTTTGTGTAAGAATATAATTTGTTTAGCTGAGTTGTAAATAAACTCACAACCTTTTATTACTTTAACTCATTCCTTTCTTTTTTTCTCATGTAGTCTCTGTCAGAAGAACGTTAGACTCCCTGTGTCCCCCACCCTTCTTCTGGGGCCTCCTTTATTTCTTAACAAATCAAGTGAAATAAGGGGCTGCAGTAGGTATATTACTCCAGAGCCTCACTGCTTTGCCAGTCCTCTTGGGGGTTTATATTCTGGAGAGAGACTGCCAGGGAATGGCTGGTACCACATAACTTAAGCATTTCCATAGGTGCTGGGATAGAGGACAGAACTGCCTGTTGGCTTTAGCTGTGTCCTAGAGATGTGCTGGGTTGCCTTGGTGTTATCCAATTGGTTTGGACAAACAGATAAAGTTCCAAATACCATTAGCTCATGGCTTTGGAACCAAAGTGGAGCTAAAAATCAGAGTATCCATGTCTTGGTTCCCTCTCTCTTCATTTCTGAAAATTTCAGAAAAAAGAGGCGACTCTTTGTTGAATTTCATGGGACTGTGAGGGTGTTGTTGCTTAAAGCTTGGTGTGAATTTATGGGAACCACACCCCCTTTATCCCAGTCTGTCTTCCCTGGGATCAAATGGGTTTAACCTCAGACTCTCAAGGTGGGAACTGGGGAAGGGAGTTTAATTCTTGCTGTGAGCCTACTGTGTGCCCTCAACTTTACAACACTGGCTCATATAACTTTCCTCACCAGAGAGAGTTCTATTATTTTTCCATTTTATGAACTAGAGGACCAGAGAGGTTAAAGAATTTCCCCAAAGTTTTAGAGCTCATTAGTTCCAGACGCAGAATTTGAAACTAGGCTGAAAGTTCTGGCAATGTCTATGTTTATATATAGCCAAGAGGAAGAGGCAGGCCAATTCTCCTTCCTTCTCTCCCCACCACAGACCACTGTCCTTGTGAAAGGGCCCAGGAATTGTCGGGAGGCGGGAGATCCCTCAGCTGTGTCCCGTGGCTTCTCTGTTACCCCCACCAAGTGTCAGGAATCCACTCACTCTGATAGGCAGCTTCAAGCGTTAGCAGGAGCTGGGATGAGGACTAGGGCTTCTCCCCGATGAGGCAGTGTGCAGGTAATAGCCCAGTCACTGCTACAATCCTCAACAGACTGCTGCTACCCTCAGTGTCCTTAGGGCCAGAACCAGCCAGCACCACTGCAGATCCTCAACTGGATCTTGTTCCCAGGGTCCAAACTCCCAAGGAGGTCAGGGCAGAGCCAAATGCCCAGACCACTTGCTGCACTTTGTCCTCACTTCCCAAGGGAGGAAGATTGTCGGCAGGAGTGCCCTCCACCCCGGCCCTTCTTCTCTTCACGGCCCCGAAGCAGGCAGGGGGGTGCCGCCGGCTCTGGGCTGGTCTCTCATGGCTCCTTCACAGTGGCACTTGCTGGGTGAGAATCCTCACAGTCACAGGGGACGATGGAGGCTGGGGATTTCCACCCCTCAGAGGAGGGAGGGGACAAAATTGGTGAGACCTCCAGATTCTTCAGTCTTTGCTACACTCCAGGGGCTCAGTGAGGGACTGAAACAGTGATTATAGATTTTACTGGCTTTGGAACAAATCAGAAGAATTGGCACTAATGTTTGTGAGACGAACGAAGGCCACAGTGTTCAAACCACAGGCCAAGACTCATTAGGTAGAGCTGGGGCCAGGATGAAACAACTGCGCACAGGAGGGGCTGTGGACTTGCAGTGAGAGGGCAGATGTGAACCTTCCAAAGGACCATGGCCACTTGGGGAGCTGGTCAGCAGACTATAGCAAGGTTGTCGGGCACTGTCCTTGCTGGCACAGGCTCCAGGGGCTTGAAGGGAGAGTAAAAGGAAGATGTTTTAAGACAATCTTGGATGGTCAAGTGTCCTATGAGGGTGGGACTTTTGGAAGTGGTGCAGGACTTCTAAATGGCTTTTAAGTAAACCTGGTCATCTTTGGTTCACTATGTAATGGTAATAGATGGGGGTTTTCAAGGCTGAGTAGGGTCTTACAGGCTTTCTGGTTTCCACTGAAAGAAAAATATGGCCACCTGCTTTGGTCTAAGTCTTGAATGAGTAATTCTCAACTCTAACACCCCCTTCTAACCTTGAGCCTTGTGCAAGACCCTTAACTTTTCTGGTCTTAGATTCCTTTGTCTATGAAAGAAAAGGGTTAACTATATGATCAGTTGTACGAGAGCCCAGGTTCCTGCCAGAGGGCTGGCTCTTCCCATGTCCTCTGCACTTCCTCAGGCAGCACCAGGCCCTCCTGCAATTTGTTTTCTTCTGGAAGCTGCTGCAGGTGCTCAGCCTAATTTGATTTCCTCTCTGTAAAAATGTGGGTGGAGACACAGAAAGGTTTTCTCCAAGCTCTGAAGACCTCCGGGATCCCTCTGGGCGACAAGTGGAATGTAATCACTTTAGTCAGTGTGCTTTAATTCCATTGTCACGGTTATGAAATTTGCATTTTGATTTTGTTTTTATAGAATATGGGAGTTAGCGATTCGGTGAGAGAGGGAGGTTTTTCTTTTGTAAGAAATCTCCTTCAATATTCATGGCCTCACACCATGTATTGTTGAGCCCCTGTTTGGGTGTGATTCTCTGTTGAACATTGTCTTCAGTTTTTAAAATAGAAAGAGACTCTGCTGTCTGGAAGCTTCCAGTCTGAATCAGCAGGCTCGTTTTACACTAAGGGCAGACAGAGATGCAGAGTAGTGCAAAAGGACAGCCCTTCCTACCCAGGAAGTAACAATATCTTTTTACCAGGGATTTAGTTCACCTATTTGCAGGTGCTTGTTCACAATGTTAAAGACAGGGGAGTGACATGCCTGTTCTCAATTCTGAGCTCCCAACGAATGGCTCAGGAAGAGGTCTAGGTGTGCTGAGGGTCCTTCGCCGGCCTCAAGCCCACTCCTCTCCCTGATGGATGTGAATGGAGGAGGGAGAAGAGGTCCTCTCACAGAGAATTACTGAATGAGAATTTTACAGTTCATCTTCTTTCCTACATCCCAGTTTTATAGATGAGTAACTGGAGGCTCACACTGCTTAGGAGGCTTGAACGGGATGATGCAGCCCCTAAGTGGCAGACAGAGTCAAAATGGGATCTTTCTGCTCTACCATTTAAACCACTTACACTGCCTTACAAATTTGAAGCTGATCCATGGTGAATTGTACTGACATTCTGCTTCTGCCACGGCCACCAGAGGAGACAGCTTTTCTTCTTGACACTGATCTCCAAAGCTAGACTATATCTCTCAAACTCATTTCCATGAATAATATATCAAGGATCTGTCACGCATTAATTTATCCAAAGCGATCTTGACTCTAGATGCATTGTGGTATCACCTTTTAATGTTACCATTTCCATAAATCAAATTTGCAGTATATACAGCTGGCCTTCGTTTATTGGTATATTGATTTTAACCCAAAATTCTTAGTCTGACATTACAGCAATATGGGGTCACTAACAGTAGGTGATGCTTCTATGTATTACCTTTCTAACAAATTTGCATTTTAACTTGCTTCTTCAATGGCTGAACTCCAAAGGGTCACTAATGGATGGATTTCAGATGCTATAGCAGGTCGGTGGGGATATAATTCTTTTTGTGGAAAAAAATTGTGTGTGTGTATGTGTGCGTATTTGTGTGTGAAGTCCTACCTCATATATCATTAACCTATGGATAAGGTCAGTCCTGACCTAAAATGAGGAATTCTGGAAAATTTCTAATGCAAATCACAGTCTGTTTTTGATGTTAGAGAAAACTTTCAACTGGATCAGCTGAGCTGTGCCTCTGGTCATTTCCTGAACTACAGAGAAGCAGCTTCCCCCTCAGCTCCAGTGGGTGGTTTTCCTTGTCTGCCGCAGACCCCACTGATGCTGATGTGACTGCCATTAGAGCTCGGAAACACGTCGCAGAAGCATCCCCTGGAGGAGGATTCCCTTCAGTGTGAGAAGTTCTTACAGAATTAATCTTCAAAAGTCTCTGGTAACTCTCTCAGGTTTCCCCCGGAGTGTACTAGAAAGGACAAAGGGCTCCCCCAGTCCATGAAGGTGCCCTTGTAGTGACAGTTTCTGCTCCGGGCCCTGTGGCCGAGTGTGCTCCCACCCCCCTAGTAAGAACACAGCTGATCCTGGGGGAAGAGCTCACAACCAGTCCTCTGAAAGAGAAAGCGTTGCTGGGTGGATTCCAAGTGGAGCCATGACACACAGTGACAGAAATGAAGCAGAGGGTACCATAAACTCAGAAGAGATGTTTATTTTTGAGACAAGTAGAGAGAATGTAGCTAAGAAAATGCAGCATTAAAAGCGATCTGGACTTTCACAGTCTTGGAGAAATTTTGAGCAAGTGGAAATTTGGAAGAGATCTTTGTTTCTATTGTTTGCCACAGCCCCGGCCCCCCCCCCTCCCCGCTGCCATCACTCCTGGTTCTCTCTGACGAGACTACGTCATCTGGAAACTGAAGGCAGCTCTGGATTGACCCAGGGAAGGAAAGTTGCTTATTTGTGGCCTCGCTCTGTGGAGGTTGGATGCAAGAACCAGATTTCTTACTGGTCTCAACACTAATGCTTTTCAAAGGTATCTCCCATCTGAGATTCACTTTGGCTAGACAAATACCCCATGGGCCTCTCTACCTCTCCAGCTCTTTCTTGCTAATATAAAATCAGCTCATTGGAATGAATAAAGAGAACAGTATTACTTTGGCTCAAACACACTAATGAGCACTTTCGCTTTGTCATATTGTAAATATTAAAGTTATAAGAGACAGCCAAGGGACCAACTAATTCTTTTAAAGAACCAAAGTGCTGGCATAGTGTCTAAAATCACACACTGAGGAACTATGTCCTTATTCAGCACTTAGACTACTAAATTCTCTAAAACCACAGTCTGCAGGTGCCACCAGGGGACAGCCAGCCTAGAGCCTCATGGACCCATACGATGTTAAAACGGAAAACTTGGAAGTCCACCCACCATTTGATGGTGGGAAATTGAGATCCAGGCATTGCTCCACCTTGTAGTTAGCTGGGGACCATGATCAGAATGCAAGCTTGAGGCTCTCCAATTTCATTCCCTTCTCACTCTCTCTCTAGCTGAGGAAAGGACAGTCATTTCCTGAAATACTTTTTGGTTTGAGGATAATTTTATTCCCCCAAAGAGCACCTTTGTCACCTCTTCACCTTGTCCTTCCTTTGGGAGTATGCGTTGTTTACCTACTGGTAGATTTGTTCTGGTCTACAGAATTATTGAATTTATTTGAATTTTTTGAAGGACAGTGCCAACCACAATGTTGTGTTCCATCTCGATTGCTTCCTCTGTTTCCCAACATTAGGTATCCTGTCCCTCTGGATTTAAAAACAAAGTATTATTTCAATTTTGAATAAAAATGGCCCATTGAACAGATTAAGTTTGTGGCTTGTGCTGTTGGACAGAAATAATAAAGAGCTTTACTTGAAGTATGAAATAGTTAAATTTCAGAAAAAAATTAAAGGCAGTTCTACTTTACAGAATAGGCAGATTTTAGAAACTCCTTACTTTAGGCTAAGGGTATGTGAATATGTGCTCTAGGAAAATATAGAAAAATTCATCTAAATTAGACAACCCTCTTTCAGGGAAAAGTAGGAGTGTTTTTCAGGGCAAATAACATAGTATTTAAAAGATGTTTTAAACAGATCATTTTTCTTGTTGTAAAAGTATGTTCCCATGGAAGGAAGAAATACGATTTACATATAATTATAAAAAGAGGACATAGGAGGAAATCACCTGTGATCCCACTACCCAGAGACAACTGATATATCATTTTGGTGTATTCCTTCTAGTCTTTGGTCTTAACTGTATTTTCTTACCTTGTTGAGTATATTGTATATTCAATTTTCAGAGAAAGATATTTTTTTCCCCATGTGATTTAAAAATTTTCACTATCTAATATTAATGTAATAAGGTTAATGGTAAGTTTATAAGGCATAATGCAGTTAAAGTGCTTAGAAAAGTGCTAGTCACAAATCCCCAGCAAAGGTGATTTTGTTATTTGCGTATATATATGAACACAAGTGTGTAAGGGTAGACAAGAAAACTTAAAAAATTCTAAATTAGTACTATATTAAAATGTTCTTATTACAAAAATGAAAACATGAATTAAAACCAAAATCTCTGTTGACTGTCCTCCCTTCCTCCAATATAATTCCCCCTCTCAGAGATCACTGAGAATAGAAAATTCATTCATGTACTTACAATCCTTTTACTGGATAATATTTAGGGTGTATATTATACAAGTATTTTCATTAACATAAATAGCATCCTACTCTATGGATGTTTCTGCAACTTGCTTTTTTTACTCAATAATGCATTTTGGACATCATTTCCTATTATTATACATAGATCCACTTCACTTAACTGTATGGAATATAGACTTACCATAATGTATTATGCCACTTTTTGCTATATGTTTTTGTTCCCTCAAGATTTTTCTCACCCCACAATTTCTGCAATGAACTACTTGTACATACTTTCTTTTATAATAGGGGTAATGATAAAACTGAGGCCCAGTAATTTCTGGGTCATAGAATATATTTTCTCCATTCATAGTATATATTCATGCATATACTTTAATGTTGTAATAGGAAAGATACCTCAGCTTCTCCTATTTCCTCACTATCAGGGTAAAATGCTATATTCCTTTCCTTTTATTATATATTGCACTCAAAGTAGGTAATTATATCATTTATTTCTAATGTGAACATTTTCCAAAAAATTTCATTTTGTCATAAAATTAGGTTATGCTTATTAAATCGAAATTTTAGAAAATCTGAAACAGTAGAAGGCAGGCAAGTAGTCACCCTATTCCTATGATTTGGGATAGTTCATACTTAATAATGTCATACTTTTCTAGGGAATTAGAAGCAATTATGATTTGGTCACTATTAATTTTAAAGATCAGTTTACTGTTATGCTGTTTTGAAATTAACAAAATAATAAATTATGGCTTAAATATGCCAAAAGTTTACATTGTTTGGATTTCTGATTGAAGAATTTAGAAAGCAAAGGACTTGTGCATTTTATATGTTAATGACAAAGGTAGTATTCCACATTTTATTAAGTTTTTGTCCCTTTTTGAATAGTACTCTTTTTACATAGACTCAAAGTTATTATTACTTTTAAGACACTTCTAAGATCTCTAGGGAAATTATAATATTAATAAGAATTACTTTAAACTTAAAAAATGTAAATTTAAAAGTTACTTGTAATTTTTGTCATAGATGGAATATGTGCATCTTTAGAATTTTTATGGGTTTTCATATTTTTCTGAGAATTAAAAATGTGTTTTCAATAGAATGATAGTCTAAAATGTAGTTAGATAGCATAAATTATGTGAAATTTAAGTAGTGTGATATAAGAATTAATAACTCACATATTCTGAGAAAAATCAGTAATTGTATGGTTCTCACCAAATTTAAATTACGATTTGCATAATTTCAACTGATGAACAAACTCAATGAATTATAAATTGTTTTCACTTTTGCCACATGGTGGAGCCACATTAGCTTGTAACAGAAATAACCAGCCATTCTTCATTAGTATGTGTTCCACTGTGTGCTTAATGAGAATTTCTGTAACAGATTTTGCTTACTTTTATGCTGTTATTTTTTTAACAATCACTTAAAAATAATTTCACATTTTTTCAATTGAAAAATAATTTCAATTATTTCTCCATATATTAGCATTCATTAAGAACTCATACCAAAGTTTATGTTGAAAAATGTGTACGAGTTTCAAATACAGTAGAACCTCTGTAAGTGGACAACACAAGGGACTGTAACAAACTGGTCAATGTAAGGTAAGGTTTACTGTACAGTAAGGTAGGCTTACTGATATATACATGTGGTACATGTTTGGTCTATGAGAACTAGGTCATCTTAAGGAGAGGGTCAATATAGGGAGGTGGTCAGCTCTGGGGGCTCAACTGTGAGCAGACATTACCTATAATTAAGTGCCACAAAGAAAGCCAAACAACTTCTTGATGTGCTTTACCATTAACTTAGAAAAGAGCAGTTACTAAATACTATAGATGATGTTAAAAAATAAAGAGCGGCATCAAAACAGAAATGTGCTAAAAATTGTATATAAGGTTCTGTGAATCAATTCTCCATTCTTTTCCCAAGGAAATAGCCTTAAAGTATGTAAAATTTTAAGGAATACTCATGCCACATGAAATGCAACTGACTCATGTTGGGACTTAATAGGAATGATTATCTAATATATGAAAGATTATCTTATAAGCAAATATTGCTGCAAATTTAAGTGCTCTCCTTTGCTTTTTAAGTAATAGTAATACTAAGTAAGAGCCAAAGAGTGCCAGGAAAGCTGAAGAGAAAACAATTCTGGAAAAATATGAGCATCACGAGTTAGATGTTATGGGTATGGGGATTCAGTGAATGATTAATACTACGTTCACCATTCACATGGCTGACTGTGTGGAGCTCATCTTTTGTATAAATCATGTAGCTACAGCTGATTAGCAATAAGTGTAGTTGAAGTTATGTGTAAAGAATGTTTCATTACAGGTTAAAATCTTTTCTTTCAGTATTTTACTGTGAGTACCTAGTAAATCAATTGGCCCATCAAACGTCTGAAATAACAGTTCGATATGAATTCATCATTGAACAAAGGAAAAATGACAATGATGAAAATCATGCACAAAATCAGAAGAACTAAACTGATAAGCAAAATACATCAGATTTTATTTTTCATCGATTAAACTCAAAATTGGTGATTTCGTTTTAGTATAGCATCATTTATTATATAAAGTTAAAATCATTAATTAGGCTTTCAGTAGTTTTGAAGTTTAGTGCCTGTCTAACTTGCATTTTTTTTTTTTTTTTTGCAGTTGTATAAAAACTACAAGCACATAGAGTTTATGCTCCATTTTGTGTTTCTACATGCTTAAATAGCATTATGTGAAGAGTAATTTAGTTAACCCTGGGGTCTGAGAAAATTATTTGTCCTTTAAAGGAGGTGTATCTGACTTTAAGTATTGCTATGTGGTCCTGGGAACTTGGAGTTTCCCTGTGCAGATGGTTTTCTCTTCTGCTCTGGCTGTACCACTACTGCCAGAGTCACTGGCAAGTCATAGGGCTTGGGTGAGGAGGCAGATGCTTGAGGAACTCTGGGTGCTTATGGTACAGAGGCAGGTGGCTGAGACTTTGAGCTGGGGTATTATGGTGCACAAGGAGGAAACGTGAGCATCTTCACTGAGCTGGATTATTAGTCTTCCACCCCACACCTCTCTCTCTTTTCCTCTCTCTCATTGGGCAAGATCCTGCCTGAATCACTGAGAGCTCAACACCATCTGTGTAAAACAGTTCAGAATGAATTTCTCTGCATTTTAGAATTCAGACAGCTTGAGGACTCGGTTCATCCTTCTTGTGGTGCTCAGCCTCATTCAGGTAGATGGAGTCTGATACGGGAAATGGGCCTTTTGCTCATTGTATCCTATAAAGTTCCTTTTATTCTCACTATCTCCAAAAGGGCTCTTTGTAGATCCAGATCAACATCTTCATATTTGAAAGGAGAGTTGCTTGTGTGCCCCTATTGCACTTTCCAGAAATCCCCCAAATCACAGGTCAGGTGCAGTTACAAGGTCACCAGTGAGCCCCAGGAGCATCTCCATTTTTTCTTCTGCCTACATGTGTTGTCTTCTGATATTTGGTACAAGGACAAGAGCTTTAGGAATTGTGCTGGATTGTACTGGTCAACTTAGTTAAGCAGATATCTAAGTTTCCAAGAATGTGTGTGTAGTTCTGTATTAGAGTTGACTAAAGATGAAACTATGCAAGATTTGGAAGAAGAAGCAATACCAGTTTACTCTTAGAAGGTGATTGTGGTCAGATACAATGATAGACAGATGCAGAGGTTCTAGTAGGTCCCAGAAGGTCTGTTTCCCTCCATTCTGCATCCAGCTGATCTTTCTAACTCTTGGCCCTATTGACCAGCAGAGGCCCCAGGCCCATCACCAGTTGTTTGGCTGTGGACCCACATGCGTGGCAGCTATGGAGAGGTAACTGCTCTTCACATATTTTTCCATGAGCTCCTCTTCAAGTCAGTTTTTGGTGGCTGTAAGTGTTTAGTTTCTTGGGTTTCCTTCAACCCTAGCTTGTCCTGTCCATCCGTGCTCCTGCTTTAGGCAGACAGAATAATGACCCATTTTCTGATCCTCTGACTCTCTCTGTTAGATCTTTCTCTCTCTGGTTTCTCTACATGTGTAAGGCCTATTTCTATAACAAATTCCTTATTCCTTTATTTTGTATCCTTCACAGTTGTCTTGCTTCCCTGGCTGACTCCTAACTGATACAGTTACTGGTCCTGGAAGTAATTCCAGAGATAAAACCTTCAGGATGGGAATTTGATATTGATTCTTGGTTTTGATAAGGCATTGATTATCCTACTGCTGTGGTAAACAGGGCACTAGAAGCCCCTGACATCATGTGCTTATGGAAGACAAGGCATTAGATTACCAGGTTGCTTCTGCCTTAGGACAACATAGTGGAAATAAGATGATAAAGACTATGGGACTTGTGGGTTTGCTTCAAAGTGCCATGGAACAAATGGAGAAAAAGATAAATGAGCACGGGGCATTACATTCTTAGTTCAAGACCTAGATAAGGAATTGGGAAATCTCCATGATTACTCTGAAAGAAACTGTTAGCTCTAATAGCTGCAAGGTCTGATATTTCTGAAAATCAATAAAAACTAATACTGGGGGTAGTTGGATTACAACTCCAATTTAATTTGAGGTATCTTTTTAAAAATTAAATCCTAACTGTGTACATTTATGGGGTATAGTGTGCTGATTTGATATGCAATGTGGAATGCTTACATCAAACTGATTAACATAACGATCACCTCACTTACTTATTTGTTGTGGTCAGACATTTATACTATACTCTTAATAGATTTGAAATGTACCATTGCATTGTGCACAATAGGTGAGGTCCCCCCAAATACCCTTCCTTCTCCTGCCCTCCCCTTCTGCTTCCCTCTCTCTTATTCCTTCCTCCTTCTTTTGGACTATAGTTGTATTTGATCATTCATATGAATGTGTAAGGTGATTGTATATTGGTTTCATAATAGTATTGAGTACATTGGATACTTGTTTTCCCATTCTTGTGATACCTTACTAAAAATATGTTTAAGTTCCATCCAGGTAAACATAAAAGATGTAAAGTCTCCATCATTTTTTATGACTGCATAGTATTCCATGGCATACATATACCACAATTTGTTAATCCAGTCATGGGTTGATGGGCATTTGGGCTGCTTCCATGACTTGGCAATTATGCATTGGGCTGCAATAAACATTCTAGTGCAAATGTGTTTGTTGTAAAATGATTTTTGATCATCTGGGTAAATACCTAGTAGAGAAATTGCAGGATTGAATGGTGGGTCTATTTTTAGTTCTTTGAGAATTCTCCAACTTCTTTCCAAAAAGACTGTATTAGTTTTCAATCCCACCAGCAGTGTAGTAGTGTTCCCTTCTCTCCACATCCAATTCAAGGTATCTTACAGTCAAAATGGGGACATTGGTTGGGATAGAGTTGGAGTCCTGAAAATTGAGGTGGCAATATGCAGGTGGATGCTGATGAAGCTGAGGAACTTGAAATCCCTCAGTGTTCTTGCCAGCAGAAGCCACCTTTCCTCCCCTGACTGAGTTTAACTCTCTTTTGCCTGAAGAACCTGCAATGACTTGTCCTGTGGGAAGATGATGAGACTCCTCAAGACTCATCCCCACACCTTGTGTTGTTTCTATGCCTATATCCAGACTCCAGACTCCAGTCCTGGTAGGTCTTGTGCCAGCAGGAATAAAATGGTGAGGTACCATAGATGCCCAAAGGACTGAAAGATTTCTATAATTTATATTTATATTCCAGAAGTTTAGACTGTAAGTTTCCCTTTCTCTTTTTCCACAAAAGACCTACAGTCATTTACCACAGTCATAGTGCACTGGGGAAGGGGAAATAGACTCTTGGGGGTGTATTTCTGGAACTTGGCTCTGAAATGATACCACTTCTTGGAGACCCAATATGCCACTACTGCCTATTTACTAGAGTATGGGTTTATTGAGGTCAAATGATTAGTGGTATTTTGGCTCAGCTCCATCTCACAGTGTGTCCCACTGGGCTGAGAACCCATATCATGGTTATTCTCCAAGTTCTAGAATGCTTGCCTGAAAGAGACACAGTCAACAAAATGTAGAATAACTTTATTGTTTACCTGATCTGTGGAGTGAGGACAAGTAGAAGGCATTAGAACTGTATTCCAGAATAGTAAATCCCAGGTAACACCACACTCCTGAGAGACTGCAGAGATCAGTGCCTTTACAAAGGTGATTTCCACCACATGTCCATTCAATTAATGTATTTGGCCTTTGCAGAAGAAAGAGGGATGGCAAAGAATGGTAAAGGAAACTTAATCAGATGATGAATACAATTGCAGCTGCTATTCCAGATGTAGTTTTTTTTTTTTTTTTTTTTGTGGTTTTTGGCCAGGGCTGGGTTTGAACCTGCCACCTCCAGCATATGGGGTCAGTGCCCTACTCCTTTGAGCCACAGGTGCCGGTTTTGTTGATGCAATAAATCAACATGTTTGACACCTGATGTGTGAGTATTGATATGGGAAATAATTTTTTTTCTCTCTATACCTGTGAGTAGAACCTACCAGAAGCATTTTATTTCATCTGGAAGGGCTAGCTATGTACCTGCATTGTTTCCTCTAAGGGTTATATCACTCTCCAACCCTGTCCTATCATGTTCCACAGGGAATTGGCTGACTCTCCATTCTGCCACACATCACATGGATCCACAACACTGATGGACCAGGGAGCATTAAGTAGCAACTACACCTTGGTAAGACACACAGACAAGAGGTTGATAAACAAAGCCCAGGAAAATTAGAAGCTTGCTCCTTCAGAGAGTTTTCTTGGGGGTCCACGGTCTGGGGAAAGTTGAGATATCTCTTCCAAGGTGAAGATCAAGTTACATCTTGTTCCTCTTACTGTTAAAAAAGAGCCTCAATTCCTAGTGTGCACCACTGGATTTTTGGAGGCAACATATATCTTTTTTTGGGTGTGTTGTTATAGTCAAGTTATCCTTACTAAGTAATCTGAAAGGCTTCCCATTTTGAATAGGGCCTAAAGAAAGAGAAGGCTTTACTATAGGCTGTGACACAAGCTTCCCTGCCAGTTTGGTCATAGGATATAGCCAATTCAGTGGTGATTAAAGTGGCTATTAAACCTTGGGCAGACCTCTTAGGTGAATGACAGAGCAGACTTTTAGAATCTGGGAGCAAAGTCCTGCCATACTCTGCAGATTACTATTTTTGTTTTGAGAAACAGCTCTTGGTGTTTTACAGGGTCTTAGTAGAGACTAAGCATTTGACCATGGACCAACAAGTTATCATTGGACCTGAAATGCTCATTGGGAAGTGGGTTTTGCTTGATCTACCAAATGATGAAGTTAGGCGTGTACAGAAGTGAGAGAGTGGTATTATGAGATCAGGCTTAAGCATGTCCTGATGGCACATAGAAATGACATTAGTAAAGTAGTTCAGATGACCATGGCTCCTAATTTTGCTGTACTATCTTATCCTTTTCAGCCTGCACTATGGCCTCATCAATAGTTTCTTATTGACAAGATGACTGAGGAAAAAAAGTTAGGCCTTGTGTTTAGATGGTTCTGAAACATATGTCAGTATCACCCAAAAGGGGACATCTATACACTATAGTCCCACTCTGGGTTGGGCCTGAAGGACAGTGATGAAAAGAAATGTTACCCCATTGTGTTTAATACTCACATGCACCTGGCATCTCATTTTACTGAGTTGGAGACATAGTCATAGCAAAGTGCCTAGCAGTTTTCCTAGATGGTCAGGGACTTTGAAGGAACATACTTGGATAACTGGTGACATAGAAATCAGGGGAAGAGGAATATAGATAGGTTTTTAATCATGGTCATAGAGTGCAAAAATATTTATGTCCCATGTGAACTCTCACCAAAAAGCAACCTCAACAGAGGTCCTTAAATATAAGTGAATGAGATAGTCTATGTTATAGATGCCTGTCGACTTCTTTTACCAGACACTCTTGCCCCTACCCAGGGAACTCATGAATTAAGTGGCATGGTGAAGGGTCATGAGTGGACTCAACAACACGGACTCCCACTAACCAAGACCTATCAGGCTACAGACATGATCGAGTGTTCAACTTGCTAAGCACATAAATTATGACTGAACCCCTGATGTGCCACTGGTGGCATTCACAGCAGTGTGCCACTAAGGTCTCCTTCAAGAGAACCTATGTGGGAGACCAGAGTTGACTGACAGCTTCACATATCATCCCTCTGCCTCTTCCATTGCATTTTCACTGGGGTCTTGCAGTCCTGGGCTGCTCCAACTTGATGATTGAACATTGGAGTTACTCGAGCCAGTTCATTCCTGTAGGATGCAAGATTTCTCTAATGGGTGACTTCAATATGTATATTTTAGCACTGGTCTGGTGGAAACTTTCTTAGAACTGTGTTGCAGACTGGAACTTTGCCCAATCCTTATTTGCTCTTCTCTTTTTGCAGGTGTCAGCTCTGCATTGCAGTCTGAAGGTCTTCCAGTTATTTTCCCTGTATTCTTCACAGATGTTTCTTTCAATAAATCCTGCTGGAGCATATGATTGTTCCTTTTTTGGGGGGGGAGACTCAAACCGATGCAGTTGGCATCATGAATTGTTCATGAAAACAGATAGGGTTTGGGTCTGTTACTACCCCCACTGGTCAAGGGGACCCCATCCTTGGTGGTATTTGGGGATTGATATTCTTAGTGAAAGATGGAGGGGCAATTGCTGAAGATGCCCCTGGTGGTTTTGGTGGTGGGGACGTTTTGGTGAGAGAGAATTCCCATGCCTGTGCAATGATTCAGGCATTTGAAAGACATAAGGTGAACAATGCCTACAAAGAAAAAAGAGTCTACTGGATGTTGCTAAATTGTATTAAAATCCTAAAAAGAGGTAATGACAAATGACAGCATTAAAAACAGCTAATGGTTAAGCGTGAGAGCCAGAGGGACTATTTGATAATGAAGTCACCCTTATATCCTTCGGAGGAAGGGCAGACACAGCTGAGAAACAGATAAGATTTGATATAGTTGCAGAGCTCCAGATGTGTTTAAATTTCCAGCCAGGGAAAATCTGCTATGCTATGGTAACAGGGCCCTGGTTGGGAAAATCTGGAACTCTGAAATGAGGGCTGGAGATATCTGTATGGATGCTCCTGAGGATTTTTGCTCTGAATGCTCACAGCCTACAGAGGTGGACTTCCATAGTGAAAACTAGTATTGTCCCTGTGCAGGAAGATGCTGTGAAGGGTTCTCCTGCAAGGCAAGCAGTGCCTCTTCAGGAACTACCTCCCTTCTCTCCTGCCTTCCAGGCTGATAACTTGAGTTAAATCCTAGCATAATAACCTTGATGGCTGGGTCATACTGGACCTTCCAAGGGATAAATTTGAATGGGCCTAGCAGCACTGCATTGTAAAGAGAAATAATATATCTGGGATTGAGTTCAATTTGGACCAGAGTTAACAAAAAAATTGCAAGAGCTGGTTATCCAGACTCCAAGGACACTTCCCACAATTGCATGATGCCCCACTCATATCTTTCATCTGTGACCATATGAGGTGGGGCACGCGACTAGAGGAAGGAGAAAGCAAAAGCCTGAACTTGATTTGTGGTTGGATTTGCTTGGTACCAGTGTCCAAGTCAAAAGTGTACAGCAATTTCATTATAGCAACATTTAGGGGTGAGGAGAAAAAAATATTCCCTGTGTGTGGATCTGTGATCAATATTCTGTTAATCTATGTTTTATTTGAAAGGAAAAGTGGCCTGAAGTGAGAATATATAGATTCCTGGGCAGTTGTCAATAGTCTAGCTGGCTGATCAGGAGCCTGGAAGAAAAAAAAAAAAGAGTTGAAAGGGTAAAAGCATTGAGATCTGGGGTAAAGGCATGTGGGTGAACATATGTGAAGATTTTTATATCACATATTAACATTCATTAGAGACCATCCACTGTGAAAGAGGCACAGAGGAAGTAGATGACTTCAGCACCAAACAACGAAGTAGACA
This sequence comes from Loris lydekkerianus, assembly GCA_963574355.1. Taxonomy (NCBI): domain Eukaryota; kingdom Metazoa; phylum Chordata; class Mammalia; order Primates; family Lorisidae; genus Loris; species Loris lydekkerianus. Next base: position 13,786 of record CAUYPK010020748.1, on the reverse strand, counting down.
AAATGACTCATTCAGCTGACGTTAGCTGGCTTTCATCATGAATCCACTTGGAACTGGCTATCTGCTACAAATTGCTATGTGCGCTATGCATGGACACAGCAGCATGGCCTATCACTTATCAAGGCTGGTGCAACTAATGCCACCTCTGAATTTCCAATCTCCCAGCAACAGAGATCAATTCTGAGTCTTGATGTGGCACAATTCTTTAAGTACCTCACTAACCACTTAGAGAAAAATCAGCTGCACCCTCTTCCATCCTGGAAGAATCTGCAGATCACTGTCACAGAGATGAGTAACTATTCTAGGGATAGGTTTGGCTTTCCTGCCTGCAGAGCCTCAGCCAGTAATACTTTCCTTGGTCTTATAAAATGCCTGGTGCACAAACATGGAATCCCACATAACACAGCATCCACCCAGGAGACTCACTTTATAATAAAGGAGTTGCAGAGATGGGCCTGTAATTAAAGTTGAATAAGACACCACACTTTCTGGAAGCAGCCTGCTTCATAGAGTGCTGGAATGGCCTACTAAAGGAAAAATGATAGCTAGATGGGGTTTTGTACTCTGGATGTAATACATGCACTAAACCAGAGATCTCTTTGCTTCTGTGTTCCCAGTAGGAAGGGTACATGGATTTGGGAAACAAGGGATGGAAGCAGGAGTGGCCTCACTTACTTTCATTCTCTGTGACCTAACAGAGATTTTGTGCTTTTTGTTCCCACAACTTTACACTACGCAGGGTTGGAGGTCCTGGCCCCTTAAATAGTTGCTTTCTTGCCAGGAGACATGGTGAAAGTCCTATGAAACAGGTTACAACTGATGTGTAACAAGCCACCCCAAACCTAGGTGCTTTAAGATAATTACTTTATTGTCATGTCTTAAAGTTCTGTGGATAGTCTGGACTCAGCCAGGCAGATCTCCCTGGGGGTCTATCATGTGCTTATCATCAGAAATTGGCTGGTATAAATGTTCCTTTTACGCTGCATCCTCATCAGCATCCACTGTTTTTCTGACTTTTTAGTAAAAGCCATTCTGACCATGATAAGGTAATATGTCATTGTGTGTTTTTGCCTTTCCTTGATGATTACTGATGTTGAACATTTCTTCATGTTTTTGGCCATTTGTCTATCTTCTTTTGGAAAACTTCTCTTTGTATCATTTGCCCACTCTTTAAAGGGTTTTTCATCTTTGCTGATTTATTTTAGTTCTTTGTAGATTCTGGATTTAGCCCTTTATTGGATGTATAGTTTGTGAATACTTTCTCCCATCCTGTAGGTTGTCTATTTATTCTGTTATTTCCTTTGCTGTGCAGACACCTCTTAATTTAATCAAGTCCCATTTATTTATTTTTGTTGTTGCTATAAATGCCTTTGAGTTCTTTGCCATTTCCTAAACAAATGTGTAGACAAGTTTTTCCTGTGTTTTCTCCTATATTTTAATGTTTTCATGGCTTACATTTAAGTCTTTTATTCATCTTGAATTAATTTTTGTAAGTGGCAAGAGATAGGGGTCCTATTTCATTCTTCTGTATGTGGCTATCCAGTTTTCCCAGCACCATTTATTGAATAGGGCTTTCTTTCCCTAGTGTATGTTGCTGTCTGCTTTGCTAAACATCAGTTGGTTTTAGGTAGATGGTTTTATGTCTTGGTTCTCTCTTGTGTTCTATTATCTATGTCTCTACTTTTATGCCAGTGCCATGCTGTTTTGATTACTATAGCCTTATATACTCTTGGTAAGACTTCAAGTTAGTTCAATCTCTATGGAAAACAGTATGGCTATACGTCAAAGAAATAGATACAGACTTACCATTCGACTCAGCAATCCCACTACTGGGTATCTACCTAAAAGAAAAGAAGTGTTTTTATAAAAAAAAAAAACCCTGCACTTGAATGTTTATTACAGCATAATTCAGAATCACAAACATACAGCAGTACACCATGGAGTACTACTCAGCCATAAAAATGAATGAATTAATGTCTTTTGCAGCAACTTGGATGAAACTGGAGTACATTTTCCTAAGTGAAATATCTCAGGAATGGCATAACAAACACTGCATGTTCTCACTAACAATTCGGAGCTAACTGATGACCACATGCAGGCACAAAGAGATGTAAAAGTCATAGGAAATCAAGAAGGTGAGAGGGGGAGAAAGTGTGGAGTAAAAAAGCCTGCAATGAGTACCATTTGGGTGACAGGCATACTACAACCCCTAACACTATAAAAGGTATCCATGTAACAAAAAACATTTGTATTTTCTTAATATTTTGAATGAAATAAAAAGGAAGTTGGCTAGGCAGGAGTCATCTGAAGACTTGATTGGGTGGATCCTAGATAGCTTCTTCACTATGTGACTAGAGCTTGAGATGGGATGACTGATCAGCTGAGGGCTGACTAAGCATCTATCTCTACACTTGGCTTGCCTGGGCTTCCTCATAGTATGATGGCATTAAAATAGTGTGACTGCTTTCATGGTGGCTGCTTTCCCACAGAGTTAAGTATTCCAAGAGTCCAAGAGGGAAAGGGCAAAGCTGCTTTTGACTGAGCATCAGAAGTCACATTTTATGACTATTGTTACATTCTATCGATTATAGTCAAGCCATAGAACCAATTCAGATGAAGGAGAAGGGACTACACAAATGTCTGAATATTGAGAGGCATGGCTCATTGGAGGGCCATCTTTGGAGACTAGCTGTCACAGTTGCCTTGAATATTTTCTGAATAGAAATTTTTACATTAATAGCTATTCTTTTGCCAATTCATATTTATAAAGAACCCACAGTATATGCAAAACTTTAATGTAAGTAGAACCAACAAAGCAGGCATTATGACTCCCTCAAAGTTTGTGCACAGTACCATGAAATATTCATATTAACACTAAAGCTAAGAGTAGGAGTCTCAGAAGTGAGAATTAATGTACTGCTACTGATGGACAATGTGTGTATTATAGCTCTCGGAGGTGAAATAAATAGATTGATAATGGGCTTCTGTATATAGCTGTATCAACAATAAAATGATGGAATATTTTCATAGTGCAAAATTTTTACAATGCAGTGATCCTTAATCTGGGAAGTCATTCTCATAAGATTCATTTCTCATAAGCCCTGCTTACCTCAAATAACTGTTTATGAGGATATGTTAAAATAAGTGTCAGAAAGGACCTTGTAAACTTGTGATACAAATGTAAGAGACACTTGCTATCTTTTCAAAAAGAACTTATGATAGGTGTGATATAAATATTTGTTGAATAAATGAATTAGAAGATAAGACACATTCTTGAAACAAATTTAAAATATGATTAGCTGAGCTGATGTTTTTTTTCAAGTTATAATTTTATTGCTCACTCAGCCTCATTATACTTGCCAATTTTTGAAGGTCATGTCTTAATCCTCTTTTTTGTCCCAGATTCATGACTTGATGTGAAAAAAAGCACATGAAGGGAAAATGAAAGGCAGAGAGACAGTGTCATGTTTAGGTGATAAATAACATCATTTCCTTATTTATTCATGCATCATATCTTTATTCGTTTGTTGAAAAATTCAAAATCCTTGGCTTCTTGATACTTATATTCTGATGGATAGACAGAAATACACAGAAAAATACATAATATAATGTCTGCTAATGATGACTGCCATGAAAACAGTAAAATAGAGTAAGGGGAAAGAAGGCGTAGGTTGGGTGCGCACTGTCTTACTTAAATTTGAAGGAAAGACCTCTCCAATGAGGTGACATTTGAGTAGTGACTGAGTGATATTATAGACGGAGCCATCTGGGGAAATACTGTTTATGGACAGACTCAGAGGTGAGCCTGCTTGGAACTCAGGAAACATTTAGACTATTCTAGGGTAAGAGTGGCCACAAAAAAGTGAGAAAGGTGAAGAAAGCTAGAAAGTATTCAGTAAAGTCGAGTTTCTATTTGTTACATTTTGTGTGATGCTGTATATACCAAGGTGAATGGTATAATCTCTGTCTTCAAGGAACAGAGAGAGTATCCTAGAGGAAGCAGGCGTTGTAATATAATGGGATAGTTGTTATGCTGGAGATGTGTACAAAGTTCAAAGGGAGCTAGAAGAGAAAGCCTAAATTTGCCTGGAAGATGTAGGAAAGCTTTAGAGAGGAGATGTCAGGGGACCATGAGGAGGTGGTGGTGACGAGGTTGGACACTCCAAGAAGAAGGAAGAAGGACAGGTGAAGGCAAATGGAATAATTCGTGATATCTCCTGAGTCTGTTTGATATTTCTAGAGGGTCGATGCTGATGAGAAGTGTGCCATTGAAACATTGGTAGCTCAGGCCTTGTATGCTGCCAAGTCTGAATACTTTTGAGAAATGAGGTAAAATAACTAAGTTTGCTTTTTACCTAGAACCATGAGGCAGCTATTTCAATCAGTGGTGGTGTCATTAACAAAGGCAAGATATACAAAGGTAGAAGAACTTGGAGTAGGGAGGTGAAGAGGTTACGGCCTTTAGGCATGTACGGTTTGGGTTGCCCAAGGGTCATCTGACCAAAAGGCAGTTGGATGTATAGGTCAGACAAAATCAAGGTTGGAGGCATGACCGCTAGGTATTAGTTTTCTCAGACATTTTTTGTTTTTGAGGACCCTCATAGTTTTGAGGGATAATAGCCTTGTATTTTGTAGAATTTTCCTCAAGTGGGACTTGTCTGATGATTTCCTCATGAATGCTCTAGGGTTATGGGTTCCTGGGAGAGACTACATAGGTAAAGTGCCATTTCTCATCACACCGTATCAAGGTTACATGCCATAAACATGACTTATTGATGTCAACTTGGATTTCTTGGCTGAGGTGGTTTTTTCAGATTTACCTTTGTAGAGTTATTTTTTCTTACCCCTGTGCTATTTGGAAGGAGATCACTATGTGTGACCCACATTTAAGGAGTGGGGAGTTAAGCTCCACCTCCTTAATTATGACATGTCTACATAAATTATTTGGAATTCTTTTGCATGGAAAATTTGTCTATTATCTCCCATTTATTTATTCAGTCATTTATTTATATTGGTATGATCCATGTGTATTTATTTTATACCTTAGATTATTACTCAATACTACTTTATATTATCCCTCAAATTGTTCTGGCTTCGGACAAAGAAAACTTTTTCAGTTGGCTCTTATGTCCCTTTGACATCTTACTACCACTGTGGGTATTTTTGTTTCTGTTTTGAGCACTTACATATTTCTTGGCATATTAAGTTTCTGCAGATTTGTCTTATGTATTCCCTGCCCCAGCCCTAGTATCAGCCATTTTTTCAAGGAGCTTTGACTCCTTTTATTGGAAAATAAGACTCGAAACCAAGTTCTGGGATCTAGGCATGCTTATTGCTGCTGAGGTGTCATTGCTTTTCAATTGGCAGAACAGGGGAATCTATTTCTACATGCATCGATTTGTACTATGTTAAGCTAAATAAGAGTCCAGACACTATTTTTTAACTTACAAATTCACATTTTTTTATGTCAACAAATATTTATACATTGCTTCATTTGAAAATGGTGTTACATGATGTAAATATGCCAAATTTATTTAACCAATTCACTATCATTCATTGTTGTTTATACAGTTATACTGCTTAAGATTTGTGGTATTATTCACTACATTCTGATATATGTCCTTACGTGTGTATTTTTATTACACATCAAATTCTTTCCTAAGTGTAAATCCCTAAAACTAAAGTGACTCAGTCAAAAAGCACGATAATCTTTAAGACCTACACTTATTGCCCAAATTTTGCTCATACAAGTTGTAAATTCTATTTTCACCAGCGGTGTACTGGAATGTCAACACATAGTATGATCTTTGCCAATCTGAACGGCAGAAAATCATACTTGATTGCTTTCAATTTACTTTTATTATGTAATGATGGACATTTTTTGCATGTTTATTAGTTATTTATAGTCTTTTGTGCTTGTTAGTTTCCACTGTCATTTCATTCTATTTGTACTCAATTTCTTTTTAATGATTTGGAAATATTCCTATATACTAATGATATGTAGTCTTTACTTTGAGATATATTTTTAATACTTTCTACTTCATATGTCTTTTAATTTTATTCACAGAGTTTTTAATATTTAGATGTTTGAACATTTATTTAGCTAAATCTGTCAAATTAATCCTGATGATTTCTGCATTTGTCATTTTTCACACAATACTTCTCCGTTTTCAAAGTTATGAAAATAGTCCTCTATATATTCTTCCAGGACTTTTATTATTAAAAAAATTGTAAACTGTTTTATCTGGAATGTATTTGTGGAGGTAAGGCTCTAACTTAATTAATTTCCAGATGATTATCCAGGTGTCTTCCAACAGTTTTTGACCAGCTGTCCTAGTTTGATATGCTAAGTTTAACATATGCACAAAATTCTTATAACTTGAGTCTCTTATAACTTTAGATTTAATGATTTTATTGGTCTGTTTATCCCTGTGTTGTTGGTATCTAAGTATTTTAATTAGCATAGCTTTAGAATACATTTTAATATCTGATCTGGCAAATGTTCAATTTTTATTGGCTATATATCTCATTTATTTTTCCTGATAACCTTTAAAACCACTTTTAAAAATTACAAAATAGCAATCCTTTTACTGTTTTGATTGGAAATGTGTTTAAATTTGTTTGGCAGGGAGTTGAGTGGGTGGGCAGGTAGAACACTTATTCAAAGACTGTGGACTATAGAAGAAATGACATTAAATTATAATAAGCACTAAAGATGGCTTTATGAAAGTTTTTCTCGGTTATTAAGCTTTCCGAACCCCCCGCCCCCCCCAGTGCTCCAAGGGAGGGGAGGAATGGATTAACCCACTATTCAGTGTACAACAGCTGGAGGAGTTGTTTCCTCTCTGAACTCCTGCAGTGACTGGAGGTCTTTTGAAAGCATTTGTTCAGTTGGGGTATTTTACCCATTATGTTTATATATAACAATGTCTCCTCACCCAGCTGTTTCACAACAGTGGAAAAACAAAACAAAACAACAAAACACCCTTGCCTCCAAATAGTCTGTTGTTATTAAACACCCGTGATGTGAAAGCTCTATGCTAAGTAACCTGAGGAGTTAAAAAACAACAAAACAAAAGGCATACTAAGTCAAGGGGCTTTCACGCAGAGGGGAAGATAAGAAGTTATTAATATATATACAAGTGCAATACAAGGCAAGCAGCATTAACTGCGATGACTAATGCAGGAATAGTGCGTGGCAGAGGGAGAGGCAGTGGAGTGCTGGCAAGTCAGCTCTCTTAGGGGTAAAAGCCCTGATTATAGTGCTTGCTGATTTCCATGGTGTGAATATTCTCATCATGGCTGTTTTTTTGCTGCCAACACGACATCACTGAAGGCAGGATTGGGAAGAGATGCACACACTCAGCTCCCAGCAGGTACTAACTGGCCCAGCACACCAGTGGAGAGAAGAGTGACTTCTAACTGAGGATTGTCCCCAGAGCACCAGGGGAAGGGTACAAAATAGGATTTGAAGGATGCTGAGCTTCAAATGATGGAAATGGGGACTTGAACATATTTCAAAAAAAGTAAATAGCAGGAGCAAAATATGGTTTTGGGGACAACACAATCTCACAGGGAATCCAGATGCTTTGAGCAGGCAAGATTCTTTGAGGGGACACTTTAGGGAGAGTTTGAAAGGGGAGAGAATAGTTAAATGTCTTGTGTAATGATGCACATGTAGGTGTTACCTTTGTCCCTCCTTCTTACCACACTGAGCAAGGCGGGAGCATACGACCGAATAGCCCATCTAAGGCCTTTGTGCCAGGCATGTCGAAAAAAGTGGGAGTTCCTTGGGGGCAGGAACTCACATATAAACTTGTCTTCAAGTTTATACCACTGGCACTGACTGCAATGTTTGTCACATGGTGGATAAATATGTTTGCAATGAATGACTGAAAGATTCTCTTAGCTCAACATTATTTCTTATCCCCAGAGGTTACTCCAGTCAATAGGAATTCTCATTATAGAGGGTCCTATTAGAGACTCCGAGCAGTGCTCCTAAGTGCTCAGAGATTGCTATTGCAATTTTGCTGAGAAAGTGTTGATGAAAGCAATAGCTGCCAGAAAATGGTGTTTCCCAGGCACTGCTAATGCCAGGAGTGCAAGTTATTTGTCCCATGTTTCTCTCTTTCTGCAATAATCCTCATGTCTCAGCTCTACACAGCAGCTCAATCACACTGTAAGACTGACCTTTCTCAGGCATCTAAAAGTAGAGCTATTTTGTTTTAAATGTGGTGGTGCATAGATTTCTGGAGAATTTTCTAGAAGTCTGATAGAATTGTGTCAGAAAAACAAGGTTGCTTAGTTTCAGATCATGTCACGTGATAATAGATAGGGACTGTTCTCAGATTGTATTTCCATCAGTTAGTCCTGGAATCTTATTTTAAACTCCCAAGAGAAGTTTAAAAAAAAGTCCTGGAATTTTGATGTCTACTCTCTCAAGGTGCATATGGTTTTTGAAAAAAAAAAAAATAAAGAGAAACAATTCTACATGGAAGTGATTTTTCTTTGTTGGAACTCCAGCTCCAGAAAGATGATAATGAGCTGCTGAGCTGAACAGTAATTTGAAGTCTGAGTGGTCATGAGGGGTTCGGTTGCTAACTAGATATTTGCTCATAAGAATCTAGACCTCCAGCCAGTTAGCACAGCTCCCTACCATAGCATTGTAAGGAGAGATGTGGTGTTCGTGAATATCAACTAAGTATGATTTATGCAGCAGAGAGTACAATTTTCCTAGACAGACACTGTGCAAAAGCACACCATGTCATCTCGGGGAGAGGAACACGGGAGATATGGTAAATTCCCATGGAGAAGTGTCAGCAAGGTGTGCGTGGGTCAGGTTTTCTGAGCCATGTGATCCATATACTTACAAACCTCTCCCGAGTTGAATCTCCCTTCCCCTGGTTTGTGTTTTCAAGCACAGAAATGTTCATTAGTGGAACGATTCTGACTTCTCTACAACCTCCTTACTCATTTCTCCCAGAAGAGGGAAAAGCATTTAAAGCGAACCCTTTGTTATGGCAGCCTCTATTGTTTTCATAACACTCCTTCTAATTTCCATACGCCTTGTTATGTATCTTTCCCATCAGACTTAAAGAAATTTATCGTCAGATATTGTTTTCCTTAGCATGTATCTTCTGGGTCGAACATAGTGCCTGTCACTATCCACAAATAAATGCAATCTAAAACAATAAGATTGCAGTAGGTTTTAGAGTTGGCAAGGGTGAAGGAGATGACTTCAGATAGGCGTGAACTGGGGTGGGATTTCAGCACAAAAAAATAGTGCACAGTCTTTGAGGCAAATGGAATGGCCTGAGCAGGAGTGTAGAGGTGGCAAAGCACAGGGTGTTTTCAGCCAAGTGTAGTCTGCGGAGGAATCCTGGGTTGGTGCTGCGGAGGAGAAACAGCCTGGGAGTCTGGTCTGGCTGCAGCTGCAGGATGGGTTAGACACCGACACGTGTGCTCCCGGGGATTACCGTGGGAAGACGGGACAGCAGGGGGAAGGCGGTGTTAGCGACTCGTCCTGGCCCTGCTGACTGAGCGATGTGGGAGGAGCAGGGACTGGAGTCACAAATCTTCCATCCGGGACGTGTAGCCAGGGTGTGCAGCTGGAGGAGCTCGCTTGGTTTCTGAGTTTCACAGTGAGACAAAGCTCGGACAGCCACCTATTTTTTAAAAATGATTTGCTTTATTTTGAGAAAGTTCTATTTTTATCTGCTGCCTAACTATCTCAAGTACCAAATTCAGGGAGGAGAACGCTTCTGAGAGGAGGCCGGGCACCAGTACCCTCTAGCCTCCGAGCCAGCTGTGGGAATGCGTTCCCTAAAATAATCAGTAGTTTCCCTCCAGGCCTCAGAGGACCACTCACAGTCCCTGGTTTGCAGCCTCTTCCTGGGTGTATTTTGGCTGACTCCTGGCTTATTTTCTTGGTCTTTTGCTGTCACTCTGTTCTCCACGTCCTCTCTGAGAGCACATACAGATCTCAGGCTGGAATTGTGAGTTGATAAGGTCGATAAACTTGGCTTCTTTACAGAAGTTCACTGGACAGCATCCATTTGTCAAATAATCATTCTAGTTACGCAGAAAAATGAGACAAATCTTTTTCCACTGGGAAGCTGTTTGTAGAATTCAAGTATCAGTAACACAGATAGTGTCCTTTCAGACTAAAAGAGAATCAGAGCTCCCCTCTCCTGCACACATATTGCTATTGGAAGTGATGGTCCTCTGAGCTTCGCTGGAACCTACAGGCAAGGGAACCAGGGCATCTCTGGGGGGCTTCCTGGGGATGGGCAGGAACTCTTTGTGTCAGGCCCCATTGGCTCACTCCCCTTGCTTTCCTCTGAATGGCCCTGTAATGAGTTCTGACGCGAGTCGCCTGAGGTAGGCCAAACCTTGCAGGATATATGCACGGTCCTCCACAGGAGTGCCCTCCCTCCAGACACAGCTGCGAGTCAGGGGTCTCTCTCTTCTGACTAACTGGCTGCAAATTTGGGGGTTCCCTTTCTCCTTCAGTTTTGAGATTTCCATAGAACATGCAGAACTCAGGAAAGTGCTATACTTATAATTATAGTTTTATCGTAGCAAAAGGATACGAGTCAGAACCAACCAAAAGGGAGAAGTACAAGGTGAAATCTGGGAGGGTTCTCAACATGAAGCTTCTGGAGTCCTCCCCTGTGGAGACCTGGGTGTTGTTACCTTCTCCTACCCATGTTGTGTGAGTTCACCAACTTGTAGCTGAGGGCAAAGGTCAGACTTCTGTTTGAAAAAGTTAATTCTTCACTATACATGCTCCAAATCACTGGCAGGTACAACCTTCTTCCATTCTCAAGGCCTCAGAGCTGGAAATGTGGCACAGTTCTAGGTTGGGGTCATATTTAACTAGGAAGATAAAGACAATTACAGTCCAGACTGGAGAAAGCAGGCCAGGATTCAACTCTTTCGTCCTTTTTTTATTTTAGTAAAGATGGAGGTCTCAATATATTTCTCAGGCTGGACTGCAGTGGCTATGCACAGGTGTGATCATAGCTCACTGCAGCCTTGAACTCCTGGGCTCCAGTAATCCTCCTGCCTCAGCCCCCCAAGTAGCTGGGACTACAGATGCATCTGGCATTTTTTTTTTCATTTTTTGGTGGGAGGTGGGAGCTTACCCCCTCCTGCAATCTCAAATTCCTGGGCTCAAGTAATCTTCCTGTCTCAGCCTCTCAAATAGCTGTGACTACAGGTGCATGCTACCATGACCATCTAATTTTTATTTTTTTGTACAGACAAGAGCCTTGCTATTGTCTAGGATGGCCTGGAACTCTTGGTCTCAAGGCTGTCTCAGCCTCCCAAAGTACTGGGATTAGAGGCATGGGCCACCGCAACTGGTAACAAGTGTTGTTTGAATGCCCACTGCATGTACTCAAATCGTAGTAACTGATCTCACACAGCTAAGATCTGGTTTGCTATGTACAGAGCCACATAGGATGGTCTCAAACCAGAGGAAGCTACCAGAAGTGATGTCTAAGTTAAGACCTGATGGTGTCTATGTGTGTTTGGTTTGCTACACCCTGGTGCTGAGCCTGTACCTACTCTGACCTAATTCTTTACCCTAATCCCTTCCTCTTTGAGGTCATTTAAAAGTTCTCTAAACTACAAGTGTCCTTATGATAAAATGATTTTTTTCCTTCTGGGTAGATGCCCAGTAATGGGATTGCAGGATCAAATGGGAGGTCTACCTTGAGTGCTTTGAGATTTCTCCATACTTCCTTCCAAAGGGTTGTACTAGTTTGCAGTCCCACCGACAGTGTAAAAGTGTTCCCTTCTCACCACATCCATGCCAGCATCTGCAGTTTTGTGATTTTGTGATGTGGGCCATTCTCGCTGGGGTTAGATGGTATCTCAGGGTGGTTTTGATTTCCATTTCTCTAATAGATAGGGATGATGAACATTTTTTCATACATTTATTAGCCATTTGTCTGTCTTCTTTAGAGAAGGTTCTATTCATGTCTCTTGCCCATTGACATATAAAATTGTTGGCTTTTTTCATGTGGAGTAATTTGAGTTCTCTATAGATCTGAGCTATCAAGCTTTTGTCTGATTCAAAATATGCAAATATCCTTTCCCATTGTGTAGGTTGTCTATTTGCCTTGGTTGTTGTCTCCTTAGCTGTACAGCAGCTTTTCAGTTTAATGAAGTCCCATTTGTTTATTTTTATTGTTGTGCAATTGCCATGGCAGTCTTCTTCATGAAGTCTTTCCCCAGGCCAATATCTTCCTATGCTTTCTTTGAGGATTTTTATTGTTTCATACCTTAAATTTAAGTCCTTTATCCATCTTGAATCGATTTTTATGAGTGGGGAAAGGTATGAGTCCAGTTTCAGTCTTTTACATGTGGATATCCAGTTGTCCCAACACCATTTATTGAATAGGGAGTCTTTCCCCCAAGGTATATTCTTGTTTGGTTTATCGAAGATTAGGTGGTTGTAAGATGTTAGTTTCATTTCTTGGTTTTCTATTCAATTCCAAGTGTCTATGTCTTTATTTTTGTGTCAGTACCATGCTGTCTTGACCACTTTGTAGTACAGCCTAAAATCTGGTATGGTGATGCTCCCCGTTTCATTTTTATTACTAAGAACAGCATTAGCTATACGGGTTTTTTTCTGGTTCCATGCAAAATGCAGAATCATTTTTTCCAAATCTTGAAAGTACGATGTTGGTATTTTAATAGGAATGGCATTGAATAGATAGATTGCTTTGGGAAGTATAGACATTTTAACAATGTTGATTCTTTCCATCATGAGCATAGTATGTTCTTCCATTTGTTAATATCATCTGCTATTTTCTTTCTGAGGATTTCATGTTTTTTTTTTTCTTATAGAGTTCCTTCACCTCCTTCGTTAGGTATACTCCTAGGTATTTCATTTTCTTTGAAATGATGGTGAAGGGAGTTGTGTCCTTAATTAGCTTCTCATCTTCACTGTTATTGGCATATACAAAGGCTACTGACTTGTGGACATTGATTTTTATATCCTAAAACATTACTGTATTTTTTGATGACTTTTAGGAGTCTTGTGGTTGAGTTTTTGGGATTCTCTAAGTATAAAATCATGTCATCAGCAAAGAGGGAGAGTTTGACCTCCTCTGCCCCCTTTATTTCCTTGTCTTGCCTAATTGTATTGGCTAGAACTTCCAGCACTATGTTGAATAGTAAAGGTGACAGAGGGCAACCTTGTCTGGTTCCAGTTCTAACAGGAAAAGCTTTCAGTTTTACTCCATTCAGTAAAATATTAGCTGTGGGTTTGTCACAGATAGCTTCAATCAGTTTTAGAAATGTGCCACCTATGCCTATAGTCTTCAGTGTTCTAATTAGAAAAGGATGCTGGATTTTATCAAATGCTTTTTCTGCATCTATTGAGAGGATCATATGATCTTTATTTTTGCCTCTGTTAATACAGTGGGTAATGTTTATGGACTTGCGTATGTTAAACCAGGCTTGTATCCCTGGGATGAAACCTACTTGATCATGCTGTATGACTTTTTTGATGATAAGCTGTAATCTATTGGCTAGGATTTTGTTGAGAATTTTTGCATCTATATTCATGAGTAAAATTGGTCTGAAATTCTCCTTTTTTGGTTGGGTCTTTTCCTGGTTTTGGTATCAGTGTGGTGTTTGCTTCATAGAATGTGTTGGGAAAGATTCCTTCTTCCTCAATTTTTTGGAATAATTTCTGCAGTACAGGAATAAGCTCTTCCTTAAAGGTTTGATAGAATTCTGGTGTTAAGCCATCTGGACCAGGGAATTTTTT